>JAIEZT010001153.1:0-18762 GCA_019594935.1 Periophthalmus modestus | reverse complement strand
CTTTTAGTAAAGTATATAATATATTAATTCACGTTTATTTGGCGTATCAGAAAGTGATTTATAGAATAAGAAAGACATTAACCTCCTGAGGACTCGAGCTCTTTTCATGACTTTGTCTCATTTGCTCTTTGTTGATTTTGGCTGATTGGACCTGATCAGTAAAAACAAAGAGATGATCTTTTTACATGATGCAGTTTCTGACAAAATGACGTCCACATATGAGGACACTCGTTCTAGACCACCCCTTTTAACCAAAACCATTTTTGAACATTTAAATAAGAGATCGCTGAAAACTATTACGACAAGCCTGAAACAGCAACATCTGTCCTGAGTAAAACAAACAAAATGAGAACACACCTGTTCCTCTTCTTGAACAATGTGGCTCGTGTGAGAGAGCTGCAGACATGGAGGCAGGAGAAAGGAGCCTTTACAAAAGAAAAAACATATTCTGAACATTAGAAGGCTTAAAAATATTCTAAACTGAACATTGTTGCATTGTTGCTGTTCTTCTTCTAAAAATTTGCATTGTGGCTGAGACAAAGCACAATGGGTCGTTCCACATGTGAGGAGCCAGGTCCAGGGAGGAAAAATCACAAACAAACAAAGAACACAAACAAACAAACACATATTAAATTAACATTAAAAGAGAAAAAGTGCAGAAAAAAACTCTTTCAGTCACAAGCAGCTAAACAACCTCACACCCCAGGCACATCCTCGGGGGACACCTCGCACCCCGGGCACATCCTCGGGGACACCTCACGCCCGGGCACATCCTCGGGGACACCTCACGCCCCGGGCACATCCTCGGGGACACCTAACGCCCCGGGCACATCCTCGGGGACACCTCACACCACGGGGCACATCCTCGGGGACACCTCACGCCCCGGCGGCACATCCTCGGGGACACCTCACACCACCCGGGCACATCCTCGGGGACACCTCACACCCCTGGGCAAATCCGACGGGGACACCTCACAACCCCGGGCACATCCTCGGGGGGACACCTCACACCCCGGGCACGTCCTCGGGGACACCTCACGCCCCTGGCACATCCTCGGGACACTCACACCCCGGGCACATCCTCGGGGACAACCTCACACCCCGGGCACATCCTCGGGTGGACACCTCACACACCCCGGCACATAGAGCCTCGGGGACACCTCACACCCCGGGCACGTCCTCGGGGACACCTCACGCCCCGGCACCAATCCTCGGGCGTGACACCTCACACCCGGGCACATCCTGCGGGACACCTCACGCCCCGGGCACATCCTCGGTACCGACAACTCACCCCCGGGCACGTCCTCGGGGACACCTCACGCCCCTGGCACATCCTCGGGGACAACCTCACACCCCGGGCACATCCTCGGGGACACCTCACACCCCGGCACATCCTCGGGGACACCTCACACCCCGGGCACATCCTCGGGGGACACCTCACACCCCCGGGCACATCCTCGGGGCTTGGGTTGACACCTCACACCCCGGGGCACGTCCTCGGGGACACCTCACGCCCCTGGCACATCCTCGGGGACACCCTCACACCCCGGGCACATCCTCGGGGACACCTCACGCCCGGGCACATCCTCGGGGGGACACCTCACGCCCCGGGCCTGGACGTCCTCGGGGACACCTCACGCCCCTGGCACATCCTCGGGGACACCTCACACCCCGGGGCACATCCTCGGGGACACCTCACACCCGGGCACATCCTCGGGGAACACCTCACACCCCGGCACTCTCTGTTTGAACTGTTACCATCGGGTCGGGAGATAACAGATCAATCAGGAGAAAGCGGACAAATAGACTGAAGGACAGTTTTTATCCTACAATCATAACCACACTTAACAAACATACCTGCACGTAGTAAATATATGTATATACTTTATGTTTTTATTATTTATGTGAGACTGAAATAGGTGGATGTATGTTTGATGTAAGTATGAGGATGGTTTTGTAAGAATTGTTCGTTTCTGGTGCAAGCATCAAAGAGACAAAAGATTGAAACATAGTCAGAAGTTTAATGGAGTTCCACAGGTAAAGGTGAACAATGAAGCACCGGACTTCTCAGGAAAAGGACAGAAAGAGAGTCCTGAGATGTTTGGGTGTGACAGCTTGTATAGGGTCTCCCAATGGTGTGTGTGTGTGGGTGTGTGTGTGTGTGTGTGTGTGTGTGTGTGGGTGTGTGATGTGCTGCGTGTGTGGCGTGCGTGCGTGGTGTGTGCGTGGTGTGGTCAATGGGCGTACTACAGTGCGTAGGTGTGTGGCGTGGCACCCACCACACCACACGGGTGTGTGTGGTGTGTGGGCACATGTGTCAGGGCACGTGTGGCTGGTGTAGGGAGTGTGTGTGTCGAGAGTGTCCACGCCGTGGCAGGGCTGTCGTGCTGTGTGTGACAGTGTGTGTGTGCGTGTGTACGCGTGTGTGCACCTCACACGTGTGGTGCGGATGTTGTGTGTGTGTGTGTGGTGTGCAGGTCGTGTGTGTGTGTGTGTTTGTGTGTGGTGCGGTGTTGTGGCTGTGTTGCTATGTAAGTGTGTGTGTGTGCGTGGGGTGTGTGTGTATGGTGTGTATGTGTGTGTGTGTGTGCGTGCCGGTGTGTGTGTGTGGTGTGTGTACGTGCGGGTGTGTGTGTGTAAATAAGTTTTTAATGTAAACAAGTTCAAATGTAAACAAGTTTTTCAAAAACGTAAACAAGTTTCAAATGTAAACGAGTTTTAAATGTAAACAAGTTTTTTTTTAAATGGTAACAAAAGTTTTTTAAATGTAAAACAAAGTTTTTTAAATGGTAAACAAGTTTTCAAATGTAAACAAGGTTTCAAATGTAAACAACTTTTTTAAATGTAAACAAGTTTTTAAATGTAAACAAGTTTTTCAAATGTAAACAAGTTTTTTTTAAATGTAAACAAGTTTTTTAAATGTAAACAAGTTTTTCAAATGTAAACAAGTTTTTTAAATGTAAACAAGTTTTTCAAATGTAAACAAGTTTTTTAAATGTAAACAACTTTTTCAATGTAAACAAGTTTTTTCAAATGTAAAAACAAGTTTTTTAAATGTAAACAAGTTTTTCAATGTAAACAAAAGTTTCAAATGTAAACAAGTTTTTTAAAATGTAAACAAGTTTTTTAAATGTAAACAAGTTTTTCAAATGTAAACAAGTTTTCAAATGTAAACAAGTTTTTTCAAATGTAAACAAGTTTTTTAAATGTAAACAAGTTTTTCAAATGTAAACAAGTTTTTCAAATGTAAACAAGTTTTTTAAATGTAAACAAGTTTTTCAAATGTAAACAAGTTTTTTAAATGTAAACAAGTTTTTAAATGTAAACAAGTTTTTTAAATGTAAACAAGTTTTCAAATGTAAACAAGTTTTTCAAATGTAAAACAAGTTTTTCAAATGTAAACAAGTTTTTCAATGTAAACAAGTTTTTCAAATGGTAAACAAGTTTTTTTCAAAATGTAAACAAGTTTTTTAAATGTAAACAAGTTTTTCAAATGTAAAAAAAGTTTTTTAAATGTAAAAACAAGTTTTTTAAAATGTAAACAAGTTTTTCAAATGTAAACAAGTTTTTGTAAAAAGTAAACAAGTTTTTTAAATGTAAACAAGTTTTTTTAAATGTAAACAAGTTTTTAAATGTAAACAAGTTTTTTCAAATGTAAACAAGTTTTTTAAATGTAAACAAGTTTTTTTTATGTAAACAAGTTTTTTTTAAATGTAAACAAGTTTTTCAAATGTAAACAAGTTTTTTCAAATGTAAACAAGTTTTTTAAATGTAAACAAGTTTTTCAAATGTAAACAAGTTTTGTAAAACATGTTTTTTCAAATGTAAACAAGTTTTTTAAATGTAAACAAGTTTTTTTAAATGTAAACAAGTTTTTTAAAATGTAAACAAGTTTTTCAATGTAAACAAGTTTTTCAAATGTAAACAAGTTTTTTAAAATGTAAACAAGTTTTTCAAATGTAAACAAGTTTTTCAAATGTAAACAAGTTTTTCAAATGTAAACAAGTTTTTCAAATGTAAACAAGTTTTTTTCAAATGTAAACAAGTTTTAAATGTAAACAAGTTTTTAAATGTAAACAACAAGTTTCAAATGTAAACAAGTTTTTCAATGTAAACAAGTTTTTAAATGTAAACAAGTTTTTAAATGTAAACAAGTTTTTTTAAATGTAAACAAGTTTTTAAATGTAAACAAGTTTTTTAAATGTAAACAAGTTTTTCAAATGTAAACAAGTTTTTTTAAATGTAAACAAGTTTTTTAAATGTAAACAAGTTTTTCAAATGTAAACAAGTTTTTTAAATGTAAACAAGTTTTTTTAAATGTAAACAAGTTTTTTAAATGTAAACAAGTTTTTTAAATGTAAACAAGTTTTTTAAATGTAAACAAGTTTTTCAAATGTAAACAAGTTTTAAATGTAAACAAGTTTTTTTTAAATGTAAACAAGTTTTTCAAATGTAAACAAGTTTTTTTAATGTAAACACGTTTTTTAAATGTAAACAAGTTTTAAATGTAAACAAGTTTTTCAAATGTAAACAAGTTTTTCAAATGTAAACAAGTTTTTTAAATGTAAACAAGTTTTTCAAATGTAAACAAGTTTTTCAAATGTAAACAAGTTTTTTAAATGTAAACAAGTTTTTCAAATGTAAACAAGTTTTTTAAATGTAAACAAGTTTTTTAAATGTAAACAAGTTTCAAATGTAAACAAGTTTTTTAAATGTAAACAAGTTTTTTAAATGTAAACAAGTTTTTCAAATGTAAACAAGTTTTTTAAATGTAAACAACTTTTTCAAATGTAAACAAGTTTCAAATGTAAACAAGTTTTTCAAATGTAAACAAGTTTTAAATGTAAACAAGTTTTTCAAATGTAAACAAGTTTCAAATGTAAACAAGTTTTTTAAATGTAAACAAGTTTTTCAAAATAAAAAACAAAATGTTTTTTAAATGTAAACAAGTTTTTTAAATGTAAACAAGTTTTTCAAATGTAAACAAGTTTTTTAAATGTAAACAAGTTTTTCAAATGTAAACAAGTTTTTCAAATGTAAACAAGTTTTTTCAAATGTAAACAAGTTTTTCAAATGTAAACAAGTTTTTTAAATGTAAACAAGTTTTTTAAATGTAAACAAGTTTTCAAAATGTAAACAAGTTTTTAAAATGTAAAATGTTTTTTCAAGTTTTTAAATTTAAATGTAAAAAGTTTTTTTTAATGTAAACAAGTTTTTTAAATGTAAACAAGTTTTTTAAATGTAAACAAAGTTTTTCAAATGTAAACAAGTTTTTTAAATGTAAACAAGTTTTTCAAATGTAAACAAGTTTTTAAAATGTAAACAAGTTTTCAAATGTAAAACAAGTTTTTTAAATGTAAACAAGTTTTTTAAATGTAAACAAGTTTTTCAAATGTAAACAAGTTTTTCAAATGTAAACAAGTTTTTTAAAATGTAAACAAGTTTTTTTAATGTAAACAAGTTTTTTAAATGTAAACAAGTTTTTTAAAATGTAAACAAGTTTTTTTGTAAACAAGTTTTTTTAATGTAAACAAGTTTTTTAAATGTAAACAAGTTTTTTAAATGTAAACAAGTTTTTTAAATGTAAACAACAAGTTTTTTCAAATGTAAACAAGTTTTTCAAATGTAAACAAGTTTTTTTAATGTAAACAAGTTTTTAAATGTAAACAAGTTTTTTTCAAATGTAAACAAGTTTTTCAAATGTAAACAAGTTTTTTTAAATGTAAACAAGTTTTTTAAATGTAAACAAGTTTTTTAAATGTAAACAAGTTTTTTAAAATGTAAACAAGTTTTTTTTAATGTAAACAAGTTTTTTTAAATGTAAACAAGTTTTTTAAATGTAAACAAGTTTTTAAATGTAAACAAGTTTTTTTAATGTAAACAAGTTTTTTAAATGTAAACAAGTTTTTCAAATGTAAACAAGTTTTTTAAATGTAAACAAGTTTTTTTCAAATGTAAACAAGTTTTTCAAATGTAAACAAGTTTTTCAAATGTAAACAAGTTTTTAAATGTAAAACAAGTTTTTTTAAATGTAAACAAGTTTTTAAATGTAAACAAGTTTTTCAAATGTAAACAAGTTTTTTAAATGTAAACAAGTTTTTTAAATGTAAACAAGTTTTTTAAATGTAAACAAAGTTTTTTTAAATGTAAACAAGTTTTTAAATGTAAACAAGTTTTTTTTCAAATGTAAACAAGTTTTTCAAATGTAAACAAGTTTTTAAATGTAAACAAGTTTTTAAATGTAAACAAGTTTTTTTTTAAATGTAAACAAGTTTTTTAAATGTAAACAAGTTTTTTAAATGTAAACAAGTTTTTTAAATGTAAACAAGTTTTTTAAATGTAAACAAGTTTTTTAAATGTAAACAAGTTTTTTTAAATGTAAACAAGTTTTTTTAATGTAAACAAGTTTTTCAAATGTAAACAAGTTTTTCAATGTAAACAAGTTTTTTAAATGTAAACAAGTTTTTTAAATGTAAACAAGTTTTTAAATGTAAACAAGTTTTTTTAAATGTAAACAAGTTTTTCAAATGTAAACAAGTTTTTTAAATGTAAACAAGTTTTAAATGTAAACAAGTTTTTTTAAATGTAAACAAGTTTTTTTAATGTAAACAAGTTTTTTAAAATGTAAACAAGTTTTTAATGTAAACAAGTTTTTAAATGTAAACAAGTTTTTTAAATGTAAACAAGTTTTTTAAATGTAAACAAGTTTTTCAAATGTAAACAAGTTTTTCAAATGTAAACAAGTTTTTCAAATGTAAACAAGTTTTTCAAATGTAAACAAGTTTTTCAAATGTAAACAAGTTTTTTAAATGTAAAAAAGTTTTTCAAATGTAAACAAGTTTTTTTAAATGTAAACAAGTTTTTCAAATGTAAACAAGTTTTTCAAATGTAAACAAGTTTTTTAAATGTAAACAAGTTTTTTAAATGTAAACAAGTTTTTTAAATGTAAACAAGTTTTTTAAATGTAAACAAGTTTTTTAAATGTAAACAAGTTTTTTAAATGTAAAAAGTTTTTAAATGTAAACAAGTTTTTTTTAAATGTAAACAAGTTTTTTAAATTTTTTTTCAAATGTAAACAAGTTTTTCAAATGTAAACAAGTTTTTTTTTAAATGTAAACAAGTTTTTTTAAATGTAAACAAGTTTTTCAAATGTAAACAAGTTTTTAAATGTAAACAAGTTTTTTAAATGTAAACAAGTTTTTTTAAATGTAAACAAGTTTTTTAAATGTAAACAAGTTTTTCAAATGTAAACAAGTTTTTTTAATGTAAACAAGTTTTTTAAATGTAAACAAGTTTTTTAAATGTAAACAAGTTTTTAAATGTAAACAAGTTTTTTTAAATGTAAACAAGTTTTTTAAATGTAAACAAGTTTTTTAAATGTAAACAAGTTTTTTAAATGTAAACAAGTTTTTCAAATGTAAACAAGTTTTTTAAATGTAAACAAGTTTTTTAAATGTAAACAAGTTTTTCAAATGTAAACAAGTTTTTTAAATGTAAACAAGTTTTTAAATGTAAACAAGTTTTTAAATGTAAACAAGTTTTTCAAATGTAAACAAGTTTTTCAAATGTAAACAAGTTTTTTTTAAATGTAAACAAGTTTTTTAAATGTAAACAAGTTTTTAAATGTAAACAAGTTTTTTAAATGTAAACAAGTTTTTCAAATGTAAACAAGTTTTTCAAATGTAAACAAGTTTTTCAAATGTAAAAACAAGTTTTTTAAATGTAAACAAAGTTTTTTAAATGTAAACAAGTTTTTTTAATGTAAACAAGTTTTTAAATGTAAACAAGTTTTTTAAATGTAAACAAGTTTTTAAATGTAAACAAGTTTTTCAAATGTAAACAAGTTTTTCAAATGTAAACAAGTTTTTTTAAATGTAAACAAGTTTTTTAAATGTAAACAAGTTTTTTAAATGTAAACAAGTTTTTTTAAATGTAAACAAGTTTTCAAATGTAAACAAGTTTTTCAAATGTAAACAAGTTTTTAAAGTAAACAAGTTTTAAAAATGTAAACAAGTTTTTAAATGTAAACAAGTTTTTAAATGTAAACAAGTTTTTCAAATGTAAACAAGTTTTTTTTAAATGTAAACAAGTTTTTAAATGTAAACAAGTTTTTTCAAATGTAAACAGTTTTTTTAAATGTAAACAAGTTTTTCAAATGTAAACAAGTTTTTAAATGTAAACAAGTTTTTTAAAATGTAAACAAGTTTTTTAAATGTAAACAAGTTTTTCAAATGTAAACAAGTTTTTTAAATGTAAACAAGTTTTTTAAAATGTAAACAAGTTTTTTAAATGTAAACAAGTTTTTTAAATGTAAACAAGTTTTTCAAATGTAAACACAAGTTTTTCAAATGTAAACAAGTTTTTTTAAATGTAAACAAGTTTTTTAAATGTAAACAAGTTTTTTTTTAAATGTAAACAAGTTTTTTGTAATGTAAACAAGTTTTTTCAAATGTAAACAACGTTTTTTTTAAATGTAAACAAGTTTTTTAAATGTAAACAAGTTTTTTAAATGTAAACAAGTTTTTTAAATGTGTAAACAAGTTTTTCAAATGTAAACAAGTTTTTCAAATGTAAACAAGTTTTTTAAATGTAAACAAGTTTTTTTTAATGTAAACAAGTTTTTTAAATGTAAACAAGTTTTTCAAATGTAAACAAGTTTTTCAAATGTAAACAAGTTTTTTAAAATGTAAACAAAGTTTTTTAAAATGTAAACAAGTTTTTTTAAATGTAAACAAGTTTTTAAATGTAAACAAGTTTTTTAAATATAAACAAGTTTTTCAAATATAAACAAGTTTTCAAATGTAAACAAGTTTTTCAAATGTAAACAAGTTTTTCAAATGTAAACAAGTTTTTAAATGTAAACAAGTTTTTAAATGTAAACAAGTTTTTTTAAATGTAAACAAGTTTTTCAAATGTAAAAACAAGTTTTTTAAATGTAAACAAGTTTTTCAAATGTAAACAAGTTTTTTAAATGTAAACAAGTTTTTCAAATGTAAACAAGTTTTTTAAATGTAAACAAGTTTTTCAAATGTAAACAAGTTTTTTAAATGTAAACAAGTTTTTTAAATGTAAACAAGTTTTTTAAATGTAAACAAGTTTTTCAAATGTAAACAAGTTTTTCAATGTAAACAAGTTTTTTAAATGTAAACAAGTTTTTCAAATGTAAACAAGTTTTTTAATGTAAACAAGTTTTTTTAAATGTAAACAAGTTTTCAAATGTAAACAAGTTTTCAAAAGTAAACAAGTTTTTAAAATGTAAACAAGTTTTTTAAATATAAACAAGTTTTTTAAAATGTAAACAAGTTTTTCAAATGTAAACAAGTTTTTAAATGTAAACAAGTTTTTTAAATGTAAACAAGTTTTTAAATGTAAACAAGTTTTTTAAATATAAACAAGTTTTTTAAATATAAACAAGTTTTCAAATGTAAACAAGTTTTTCAAATGTAAACAAGTTTTTTCAAAAAAAAAGTTTCAAATGTAAACAAGTTTTTCAAATGTAAACAAGTTTTTAAATGTAAACAAGTTTTTTAAATGTAAACAAGTTTTTTTAAATGTAAACAAGTTTTTAAATGTAAAAAGTTTTTCAAATGTAAACAAGTTTTTTAAATGTAAACAAGTTTTTTTAAATGTAAACAAAGTTTTTCAAATGTAAACAAGTTTTTTAAATGTAAACAAGTTTTTCAAATGTAAACAAGTTTTTTCAAATGTAAACAAGTTTTTTAAATGTAAACAAGTTTTTTAAATGTAAACAAGTTTTTTAAATGTAAACAAGTTTTTCAATGTAAACAAGTTTTTTAAATGTAAACAAGTTTTTTAAATGTAAACAAGTTTTTCAAAATGTAAACAAGTTTTTTTTTTAATGTAAACAAGTTTTTCAAATGTAAACAAGTTTTTTTTAAATGTAAACAAGTTTTTTAAATGTAAACAAGTTTTTTAAATGTAAACAAGTTTTTAAATGTAAACAAGTTTTTTAAATGTAAACAAGTTTTAAATGTAAACAAGTTTTTTAAATGTAAACAAGTTTTTTAATGTAAACAAGTTTTTTTCAAATGTAAACAAGTTTTTTAAATGTAAACAAGTTTTTTTAAATGTAAACAAGTTTTTAAATGTAAAACAAGTTTTAAATGTAAACAAGTTTTTTAAATGTAAACAAGTTTTTTTAAATGTAAACAAGTTTTTTCAAATGTAAACAAGTTTTTCAAATGTAAAACAAGTTTTTTTTAATGTAAACAAGTTTTTTAAATGTAAACAAGTTTTTTTTAAATGTAAACAAGTTTTTTTAAATGTAAACAAGTTTTTCAAATGTAAACAAGTTTTTTAAATGTAAAACAAGTTTTAAATGTAAACAAGTTTTTTAAATGTAAACAAGTTTTTAAATGTAAAACAAGTTTTTTAAATGTAAACAAGTTTTTTAAATGTAAACAAGTTTTTTCAAATGTAAACAAGTTTTTCAAATGTAAACAAGTTTTTTAAATGTAAACAAGTTTTTCAAATGTAAACAAGTTTTTTTAAATGTAAACAAGTTTTTTAAATGTAAACAAGTTTTTTAAATGTAAACAAGTTTTAAATGTAAACAAGTTTTTTAAATGTAAACAAGTTTTTCAAATGTAAACAAGTTTTTCAAATGTAAACAAGTTTTTTAAATGTAAACAAGTTTTTTAAATGTAAACAAGTTTTTCAAATGTAAACAAGTTTTTCAAATGTAAACAAGTTTTTCAAATGTAAACAAGTTTTTAAATGTAAAACAAGTTTTTTAAAATGTAAACAAGTTTTTTTTAAATGTAAACAAGTTTTTCAAATGTAAACAAGTTTTTTAATGTAAACAAGTTTTTTTAAATGTAAAACAAGTTTTTAAAATGTAAACAAGTTTTTTAAATGTAAACAAGTTTTTTTCAAATGTAAACAAGTTTTTCAAATGTAAACAAGTTTTTCAAATGTAAACAAGTTTTTTAATGTAAAACAAGTTTTTTAAATGTAAACAAGTTTTTCAAATGTAAACAAGTTTTTTAAATGTAAACAAGTTTTTCAAATGTAAACAAGTTTTTCAAATGTAAACAAGTTTTTTCAAATGTAAACAAGTTTTTTAAATGTAAACAAGTTTTTCAAATGTAAACAAGTTTTTCAAATGTAAACAAGTTTTTTAAATGTAAACAAGTTTTTTAAATGTAAACAAGTTTTCAAATGTTTTCAAATGTAAACAAGTTTTTTAAATGTAAACAAGTTTTTTTTTAAATGTAAACAAGTTTTTCAAATGTAAACAAGTTTTTTAAATGTAAACAACTTTTTCAAATGTAAACAAGTTTTCAAATGTAAACAAGTTTTTTAAATGTAAACAAGTTTTTCAAATGTAAACAAGTTTTTTAAATGTAAACAAGTTTTTTAAATGTAAACAAGTTTTTTTAAATGTAAACAAGTTTTTTAAATGTAAACAAGTTTTAAATGTAAACAAGTTTTTTTTAAATGTAAACAAGTTTTTCAAATGTAAACAAGTTTTTTTAATGTAAACACGTTTTTTAAATGTAAACAAGTTTTAAATGTAAACAAGTTTTTCAAATGTAAACAAGTTTTTTAAATGTAAACAAGTTTTTTAAATGTAAACAAGTTTTTTAAATGTAAACAAGTTTTTTAAATGTAAACAAGTTTTTTTTTTAATGTAAACAAGTTTTTTAAATGTAAACAAGTTTTTCAAATGTAAACAAGTTTTTTAATGTAAACAAGTTTTTCAAATGTAAACAAGTTTTTTTTTCATGTAAACAAGTTTTTTAAATGTAAACAAAGTTTTTTAAATGTAAACAAGTTTTCAAATGTAAACAAGTTTTTTAAATGTAAACAAGTTTTTTAAATGTAAACAAGTTTTTTAAATGTAAACAAGTTTTTTAAAATGTAAACAAGTTTTTTTAAATGTAAACAAGTTTTTTTTAAATGTAAACAAGTTTTTCAAATGTAAACAAGTTTTTTAAATGTAAACAAGTTTTTTTAAATGTAAACACAGTTTTTAAATGTAAACAAGTTTTTTTAAAAATGTAAACAAGTTTTTTTAAATGTAAACAAGTTTTTTTTAAATGTAAACAAGTTTTTAAATGTAAACAAGTTTTTCAAATGTAAACAAGTTTTTCAAATGTAAACAAGTTTTTTTAAAATGTAAACAAGTTTTTTAAATGTAAAACAAGTTTTTCAAATGTAAACAAGTTTTTTTAAATGTAAACAAAGTTCAAATGTAAAACAAGTTTTCAAATGTAAACAAGTTTTTTTTAAATGTAAACAAGTTTTAAATGTAAACAAGTTTTTCAAATGTAAACAAGTTTTTCAAATGTAAACAAGTTTTTTAAATGTAAACAAGTTTTTTAAATGTAAACAAGTTTTTCAAATGTAAACAAGTTTCAAATGTAAACAAGTTTTTGTAAACAAGTTTTTTAAATGTAAACAAGTTTTTTAAATGTAAACAAGTTTTTTAAATGTAAACAAGTTTTTCAAATGTAAACAAGTTTTTCAAATGTAAACAAGTTTTTTAAATGTAAACAAGTTTTCAATGTAAACAAGTTTTTTAAATGTAAACAAGTTTTTTTTTTAATGTAAACAAGTTTTTTAAATGTAAACAAGTTTTTTTAAATGTAAAGTTTTTTTTAAATGTAAACAAGTTTTTAAATGTAAACAAGTTTTAAAATGTAAACAAGTTTTTTTAAATGTAAACAAGTTTTTTAAATGTAAACAAGTTTTTTAAATGTAAACAAGTTTTTTTAATGTAAACAAGTTTCAAATGTAAACAAGTTTTTTTAAATGTAAACAAGTTTTTTTAAATGTAAACAAGTTTTTTAAATGTAAACAAGTTTTTTAAATGTAAAAAAGTTTTTTAAATGTAAACAAGTTTTTCAAATGTAAACAAGTTTTTTCAAATGTAAACAAAGTTTTTCAAATGTAAACAAGTTTTGTCAAATGTAAACAAAACAAGTTTTTACAAATGTAAACAAGTTTTTCAAATGTAAACAAGTTTTTAAATGTAAACAAGTTTTTCAAATGTAAACAAGTTTTTTTTAAATGTAAACAAGTTTTTCAAATGTAAACAAGTTTTTCAAATGTAAACAAGTTTTTTTAAATGTAAACAACAGTTTTTCAAATGTAAACAAGTTTTTAAAATGTAAACAAGTTTTTTAAATGTAAAACAAGTTTTTTAAATGTAAACAAGTTTTTCAAATGTAAACAAGTTTTTTAAATGTAAACAAGTTTTTCAAATGTAAACAAGTTTTGTTAAACAAAAAATGTACAAGTTTTTTAAATGTAAACAAGTTTTTTAAATGTAAACAAGTTTTTTCAAATGTAAACAAGTTTTTCAAATGTAAACAAGTTTTTTTTGTAAACAAGTTTTTTTAAATGTAAACAAGTTTTTTAAATGTAAACAAGTTTTTAAAATGTAAACAAGTTTTTTCAAATGTAAACAAGTTTTTTAAATGTAAACAAGTTTTTTTAAATGTAAACAAGTTTTTTAAATGTAAACAAGTTTTTTAAATGTAAACAAGTTTTAAATGTAAACAAGTTTTTTAAATGTAAACAAGTTTTTCAAATGTAAACAAGTTTTTTAAATGTAAACAAGTTTTTCAAATGTAAACAAGTTTCAAATGTAAACAAGTTTTTCAAATGTAAACAAGTTTTTTAAATGTAAACAAGTTTTTCAAATGTAAACAAGTTTTTTAAATGTAAACAAGTTTTTCAAATGTAAACAAGTTTTTCAAATGTAAACAAGTTTCAAATGTAAACAAGTTTTTTAAATGTAAACAAGTTTTTAAAATGTAAAACAAGTTTTTAAATGTAAACAAGTTTTTTAAATGTAAACAAGTTTTTCAAATGTAAACAGTTTTTCAAATGTTTTTTAAATGTAAACAAGTTTTTTAAATGTAAACAAGTTTTTTTAAATGTAAACAAGTTTTTTTAAATGTAAACAAGTTTTTAAATGTAAACAAGTTTTTTAAATGTAAACAAGTTTTTTTAAATGTAAACAAGTTTTTTAAAATGTAAACAAGTTTTTCAAATGTAAACAAGTTTTTTAAATGTAAACAAGTTTTTTCAAATGTAAACAAGTTTTTTTAAATGTAAACAAGTTTTTTCAAATGTAAACAAGTTTTTAAATGTAAACAAGTTTTTTAAATGTAAACAAGTTTTTTAAATGTAAACAAGTTTTTTTTAAATGTAAACAAGTTTTTCAAATGTAAACAAGTTTTTTTTTTAAATGTAAACAAAGTTTTTTAAATGTAAACAAGTTTTTCAAATGTAAACAAGTTTTTCAAATGTAAACAAGTTTTTTAAATGTAAACAAGTTTTTTCAAATGTAAACAAGTTTTTTAAATGTAAACAAGTTTTTTAAATGTAAACAAGTTTTTTCAAAATGTAAACAAGTTTTTCAAATGTAAACAAGTTTTTTTTAAATAAACAAGTTTTTTAAATGTAAACAACTTTTTTCAAAATGTAAACAAGTTTTTTAAAATGTAACAAGTTTTTTTAATGTAAACACGTTTTTTAAATGTAAACAAGTTTTTCAAATGTAAACAAGTTTTTAAATGTAAACAAGTTTTTTCAAATGTAAACAAGTTTTTTTAAATGTAAACAAGTTTTTTGTAAAATGAAACAAGTTTCAAATGTAAACAAGTTTTTCAAATGTAAACAAGTTTTTTAAATGTAAACAAGTTTTTCAAATGTAAACAAGTTTTTCAAATGTAAACAAGTTTTTTTAAAATGTAAACAAGTTTTTTAAAATGTAAACAAGTTTTTTAAATGTAAACAAGTTTTTCAAATGTAAACAAGTTTTTTAAATGTAAACAAGTTTTTCAATGTAAACAAGTTTTTTAAATGTAAACAAGTTTTTCAAATGTAAACAAGTTTTTTTAAATGTAAACAAGTTTTTTTTTTAAATGTAAACAAGTTTTTTAAATGTAAACAAGTTTTTCAAATGTAAACAAGTTTCAAATGTAAACGAGTTTTAAATGTAAACAAGTTTTTTTAAATGTAAACAAGTTTTTCAAATGTAAACAACTTTTTCAAATGTAAACAAGTTTTTTAAATGTAAACAAGTTTTTCAAATGTAAACAAGTTTTTTAAATGTAAACAAGTTTTTCAAATGTAAACAAGTTTTTTAAATGTAAACAAGTTTTTCAAACGTAAACAAGTTTCAAATGTAAACGAGTTTTAAATGTAAACAAGTTTTTTTTAAATGTAAACAAGTTTTTCAAATGTAAACAAGTTTTTTAAATGTAAACAACTTTTTCAAATGTAAACAAAGTTTTTTGTAAACACAAGTTTTTCAAATGTAAACAAGTTTTTAAATGTAAACAAGTTTTTCAAATGTAAACAAGTTTTTTTAAATGTAAACAAGTTTTTTTTAAATGTAAACAACTTTTTAAATGTAAACAAGTTTTAAATGTAAACACAGTTTTTTAAATGTAAACAAGTTTTTAAATGTAAAAAGTTTTGTGGAATGTAAACAAGTTTTTAAATGTAAACAAGTTTTTTAAATGTAAACAAGTTTTTTAAATGTAAACAAGTTTTTCAAATGTAAACAAGTTTTTTAATGTAAACAAGTTTTTTAAATGTAAACAAGTTTTTCAAATGTAAACAAGTTTTTTAAATGTAAACAAGTTTTTCAAATGTAAACAAGTTTTTCAAATGTAAACAAGTTTTTTAAATGTAAACAAGTTTTTTTAATGTAAACAAGTTTTTCAAATGTAAACAAGTTTTTTAAATGTAAACAAGTTTTTAAATGTAAACAAGTTTTTTAAATGTAAACAACAAGTTTTTCAAATGTAAACAAGTTTTTTAAATGTAAACAAGTTTTTTCAAATGTAAAAAGTTTTTCAAATGTAAACAAGTTTTTCAAATGTAAACAAGTTTTTTAAATGTAAACAAGTTTTTCAAATGTAAACAAGTTTTTTAAATGTAAACCAAGTTTTTCAAATGTAAAACAAGTTTTTTAAATGTAAACAAGTTTTTTAAATGTAAACAAGTTTTTCAAATGTAAACAAGTTTTTCAAATGTAAACAAGTTTTTCAAATGTAAACAAGTTTTCAAATGTAAACAAGTTTTTTTAAATGTAAAACAAGTTTTTCAAATGTAAACACAGTTTTTAAATGTAAACAAAGTTTTAAATGTAAACAAGTTTTTAAATGTAAACAAGTTTTTTAATGTAAACAAGTTTTCAAATGGTAAACAAGTTTTTTTTAAATGTAAACAACTTTTTTAAATGTAAAAAGTTTTTAAATGTAAACAAGTTTTTTAAATGTAAACAAGTTTTTAAAATGTAAACAAGTTTTTCAAATGTAAAACAAGTTTTTTAAATGTAAACAAGTTTTTTAAATGTAAACAAGTTTTAAATGTAAACAAGTTTTTTTAAATGTAAACAAGTTTTTAAATGTAAACAAGTTTTTCAAATGTAAACAAGTTTTTTAAATGTAAACAAGTTTTTCAAATGTAAACAAGTTTTTCAAATGTAAACAAGTTTTTTAAATGTAAACAAGTTTTTTAAATGTAAACAAGTTTTTTAAATGTAAACAAGTTTTTTAAATGTAAAACAAGTTTTTTAAAATGTAAACAAGTTTTTAAATGTAAACAAGTTTTTAAATGTAAAACAAGTTTTTTAAATGTAAACAAGTTTTTAAATGTAAACAAGTTTTTTTAAATGTAAACAAGTTTTTTTCCAAATGTAAACAAGTCCCCAAATGTAAACAAGTTTTTCAAAATGTAACAAGTTTTTTAAATGTAAACAAGTTTTTCAAATGTAAACAAGTTTTTTAAATGTAAACAAAGTTTTTCAAATGTAAACAGTTTTTTAAATGTAAACAAGTTTTTTAAATGTAAACAAGTTTTTCAAATGTAAACAAGTTTTTTAAATGTAAACAAGTTTTTTAAATGTAAACAAGTTTTTCAAATGTAAACAAGTTTTTTAAATGTAAACAAGTTTTTCAAATGTAAACAAGTTTTTTCAAATGTAAACAAGTTTTTCAAATGTAAACAAGTTTTTTAAATGTAAACAAGTTTTTTCAAATGTAAACAAGTTTTTTAATGTAAACAAGTTTTCAAAATGTAAACAAGTTTTTTTCAATGTAAACAAGTTTTTAAAATGTAAACAAGTTTTTTAAATGTAAACAAGTTTTTCAAATGTAAACAAGTTTTTCAAATGTAAACAAGTTTTTAAAATGTAAACAAGTTTTTTCAAATGTAAACAAGTTTTTCAAATGTAAACAAGTTTTTTCAAATGTAAACAAGTTTTTTAAATGTAAACAAGTTTTTTAAATGTAAACAAGTTTTTTAAAATGTAAACAAGTTTTTTAAAATGTAAACAAGTTTTTTAAATGTAAACAAGTTTTTTAAATGTAAACAAGTTTTTCAAATGTAAACAAGTTTTAAATGTAAACAAGTTTTTTTTAAATGTAAACAAGTTTTTTTTAAATGTAAACAAACAGTTTTTTAAATGTAAACAAGTTTTCAAATGTAAACAAGTTTTTTAAATGTAAACAAGTTTTTCAAATGTAAACAAGTTTTTTAAATGTAAACAAGTTTTTTCAAATGTAAACAAGTTTTTTAAATGTAAAAACAAGTTTTTCAAATGTAAACAAGTTTTTTTAAATGTAAACAAGTTTTTCAAATGTAAACAAGTTTTTAAATGTAAACAAGTTTTTTTAAATGTAAACAAGTTTTTTAAATGTAAAACAAGTTTTTCAAACAAACAGTTTCAAATGTAAACAAGTTTTCAAATGTAAAAAAGTTTTTTGAAATGTAAACAAGTTTTTTAAAATGTAAACAAGTTTTTCAAATGTAAACACGTTTTTTCAAATGTAAACAAGTTTTTCAAATGTAAACAAGTTTTTCAAATGTAAACAAGTTTTAAATGTAAACAAGTTTTTTAAATGTAAACAAGTTTTTTAAATGTAAACAAGTTTCAAATGTAAACAAGTTTTTTAAATGTAAACAAGTTTTAAATGTAAAACAGTTTTTTTCAAATGTAAACAAGTTTTTCAAAGGTAAAAAGTTTTTTTAAATGTAAACAAGTTTTTCAAATGTAAACAAGTTTTCAAATGTAAACAAGTTTTTCAAATGTAAAACAAGTTTTTTTAAATGTAAACAAGTTTTTTAAATGTAAACAAGTTTTTCAATGTAACAAGTTTTTGTAAACAAGTTTTAAATGTAAACAACAAGTTTTAAATGTAAACAAGTTTTTCAAATGTAAACAAGTTTTTTTAAAAGTGTAACAAGTTTTTCAAATGTAAACAAACCAAAGTTTTTCAAATGTAAACAAGTTTTCAAATGTAAACAAGTTTTTTAAATGTAACAGTTTTTCAAAATGTAAACAAGTTTTTTAAATGTAAACAAGTTTTTCAAATGTAAACAAGTTTTTTAAATGTAAACAAGTTTTAAATGTAAACAAGTTTTTTAAATGTAAACAAGTTTTTTCAAATGTAAACAAGTTTTTTAAATGTAAACAACTTTTTCAAACGTAAACAAGTTTCAAATGTAAACAAGTTTTTCAAATGTAAACAAGTTTCAAATGTAAACAACTTTTTCAAACGTAAACAACTTTTTCAAATGTAAACAAGTTTTTTAAATGTAAACAAGTTTTCAAATGTAAAAAATTTTTTAAATGTAACACGTTTTTCAAATGTAAACAATACGTTTTTCAAATGTAACAACTTTTTTCAAATGTAAACAAGTTTTTAAAAATGTAACAAGTTTTTCCAAATGTATCACAGTTTTCACCAAATGTAAACATGTTTTTTCAAATGT
>JAIEZT010001152.1:0-18805 GCA_019594935.1 Periophthalmus modestus | reverse complement strand
AGAAAAATGAAAACTTCAAGCTCAATACGAACTCAAACTCTGCGGGACGAAAATACTGTGAGTTAATATTGGATAAAGAATTAGACCGTGAGAGTAATGACGAGATCACGCTTGTGCTGACTGCGTTTGATGGCGGCTCTCCACAGAGATCAGGCACAGTAGTCATCCATGTCACTGTTCTTGACGCTAATGATAATGCGCCAGTGTTTAGTCAGACTGTGTATAAAGCGAGTCTTCCAGAAAACTCTCCTCCAGACACACTGGTTATTACAGTGACTGCTACAGATGCGGACGAGGGTCTGAATAGTGACATTACGTATCAGTTTAATCATGTTACTGATGACGACAATAGTAACACATTTTCTATCAACTCTAAAACTGGAGAAGTGACAGTAAGACAAATAATTGACTATGAAAAAATATCATCTTATGAAATTCACATCAGTGCTAAGGATGGTTTAGGGCTGGTCTCCTATGCAACTTTAATAATCGGTATCACTGATGTCAATGACAATGTTCCTATAATAAACTTGAAATCATTGTCAAGTCAGATTTCTGAGAATGTGTCACCTGGTACAGAGGTGGGCATCATTAATGTGCAGGACAGAGACTCGGGGAACAACAGACAGGTCCACTGCTCCCTTCAGACTGGGGTCCCGTTCAAGTTAGTACCCTCCATTAAAAACTATTATTCTCTAGTGACCACAGAACAGCTGGACCGTGAGCTAGTGTCTGATTACAACATTACAATCACTGCCACTGACGAGGGCTCTCCTCCTCTGTCCTCCTCTAAAACTGTCCACTTAACTGTAGCTGACATCAATGACAACCCTCCTGTGTTTGAGGAGCAGTCCTACAGCGCACATGTGACTGAAAACAACAAACCTGGCTCCACTTTATGTTCTGTTGCTGCTCGAGACCCAGACTGGAGACAAAACGGGACAGTGGTTTATTCTCTGTTACCTGGTGAGGTGAATGGGGCCCCAGTGTCCTCCTATGTATCTGTTAATGGAGACACAGGGGTGATCCATGCTGTGAGGGCTTTTGATTATGAACAGTTCAGGAGTTTTAAAGTCCATGTGATGGCCAGAGACAATGGCTCTCCTCCACTCAGCAGCAACGTGACAGTCAATGTGTTTATATCTGACATGAACGACAACTCTCCTCAAATACTGTACCCCACCCCGGAGGGGAACTCCTTCATGACTGAACTGGTCCCTAAAGCTGCATCTGCAGGCTCTCTGGTGTCCAAAGTGATAGCAGTGGACGCAGACTCTGGACAGAATGCCTGGCTGTCCTATCACATAGTCAAATCCACAGATCCTGGACTTTTTACTATTGGTCTCCACAGCGGAGAGATCCGGAGCCAGCGGGACATCTCTGAATCTGACAGCATGAAACAGAACCTTATTGTGTCAGTGAAGGATAACGGACAGCCTCCTCTCTCTGCCACCTGCTCCATGTATTTACTGATCTCTGATAACTTGGCTGAAGTGCCTGAACTCAAGGACATTTCTTATGATGAGAGGGACTCAAAGCTGACATCCTATCTGATCATTGCACTGGTGTCAGTGTCCACATTTTTCCTCACCTTCATTATTATTGTCCTGGGATTGAGGTTCTGTCGCAGGAGGAAGCCCAGACTGTTGTTTGATGGAGCAGTTGCAATCCCCAGTGGTTATCTGCCTCCTAATTATGCAGATGTTGACGGCACAGGGACTTTACGCAGCACTTACAACTATGATGGATACATGACGACTGGATCCAGGACAAGTGACTTTAAGTTTGTTTCATCCTACAATGACAACACGCTGCCTGCAGATGAGACACTGAGAAAAAGCCCCACTGACTTTTCAGACGTCTTTGGCGATTGTGATGTCTCTCCTGAGGTAGGCACACAGTTAAACTGAATCTTTAAGCTTACTACTATATAATATTTCCCTTTTTTGTGCAGTCATATTACTCTTCATAGTTATGTGATAGAGCCATGTATATTTTCTTTTAACGCATCAATTTCATCACTGTGCTCTACTAACACTGTCACTGTGATATGAATCAATACATAAAAAAAAAAAAAAAAAAATGTCTGCAAAAATTTCACTAAGATGGACAGGGGTATTTTCATGCTGATATTTTTGATTGACATGCTAAATGCTGCTTTCTTTTGAACAAATCATCCTTATACACCAGTTTTACCACATATTATCGTGTTGTCCTTTGTTTTCTTGTTAAATCTGTATGTCTATACAGTACAATATCATCTGCTCAAGTCACACCCAGTTAATTTGTTAAACTTTTAAAAGGACTGGTGAGTGGTACATTGTTTTCACTGGTATAATTTTATTTTTACACTGTAAAACCTCAAGTCCTCAGGATGTACCATAAATCTGTGTGTGTATTTAGTTTTTTTTTGGCTTAGAATGCTTGGCGTACTGAAGCTACAAAGAATAAGTTAAGATTAACTGTCAGTAAAAGGTTTTGTTTAAGGTAGTTTTGTAGAGATTGTGTTTTCACTTATTTGAAATGTAAATACATTCTAAAAAGTATTTTGGTGAGATGTCTTACCAAACTCAGTGTATATGTGACCCTGTCCATGGTGCTGAAAAGATTAGATAGAGTGTCATTTAGTCTATTTTTTTCTAATTGTGTAATAGCAGTGTTTGAATTCGCTATACATCATCTATAAATGAGCTTTAAAAATATTGAGCCTTTGAAAGATGTGTTTGTTTGGTGTGACAGTTCAGACATGTTTAACATGTAAAACCCCCAGAGAAAAGGAATAGCCATTAAACTTTGTCCTGATGTTAGTGTTGGTATTACAAAATATAAATATGATAAATACTTTCCAGACATATGGAGATGAAGATGCTGTTGTGTTGTGGGTCTGCTTAAGGACATTTTGTCATGGGTAGTAATGCTATTGTTTTGTTTTGTTTTGTTTTTTTGTTTTTTTGTTTTGTTTTGTTTTTCTTCCATGACTTGACACTGCAGTATTCACAAATTTTAAGAAACAAAGACCAACTGATTGGATGATTCTGCTGTGATGGATGTACTTTGCTTACTTTGACTGACTACATGCATTACAGTGATTTTGTTCATTTGTCTGCTGGGTTCTGGAGTTTTTTCATCCCCAACATAGAATGATGGGAGCAAACATGTGGTGAAAAAGGAAATGTTTGTATTCACTGGTTCATGTAAAGGCAATGGCTCAAACTCACCCATGAAAATACATGGATCCTTTAACTATAAAAGTCACTGTTGTGTCTTACTTCAAACTCTAGGTGCTGTTTAAATACATGCACCTGATACAGTAGTGTCATTAAACTCCATTCACATTCTGGATGTCAACACAGACTAGAAGGGAAAACACATTTTCAGTCTTCTCAGAGGGCAGATCTCTTTGACTTTGTGTATAAAATTGACATTTTTACCATTTAGGTCAGTTTTAAGGGGCTTTTAATGTGTTTTCAGTCAACTGTCTTAATTAACTTTTTCCCATTGCAACTGTGATTCTATTCTAATTTTGATGTCTCTCATGATTTTTGTTTTGTAATATAACTTTAGTAGAGCACACACAATTATGCACAAGATAGAATAAGGGAACGAAAGAAAAAAAACAAAACAAAAACAAATGACATTTTGCATTCACAGCACATTTTTTCACAAAATATGATAACAGCACATAAATGGAAGAAGCAAAGTTACTCAGTTGATTGAATAACAAAATTGATCACAATATCACCATAATAAAATCATGTATAGAAGTGTAAGTTGTAAGACTTTCCTCATATTTTAAGTCAATACTTTTATGGCACACGTTGTTCAATAAGGTTTTGACATTTTTAGTTATATCTAACCTTTTCATTTCATCTTATACTTTGCCGTAGCTTCTCTCAATGAACACATCTTCTTTAGCAGTAATTGCATATGTTTATTTGACAAATGACTTTGAAGAATCGCCAGGTCTGTCACAGTTGTCTTATCCTAAGAATCTACCCTAATCCTTTAGCTATGAATCTCTATCGATTTGAATTATTTAAAATATGTTCACCTCAAAATGTCACTCACATTTTGGGAGTGTGACCATAAATATATAGTTTATTATAAATGAATAAAAGCCACACAGATTAGCTACATTTGCATCTTATACATTTTAACACACGCGCGTGCACACACGCACACATGCACACACACACATAAAATCCTTGTTGTTGCTGTTGCTATGATCTAACTCATGGTGTCAGTGTGCACCAGCATACGTGAACGTGGCCCATTTCTCCTCCCTTCTTTGTCAACGTTGTGCGCCTCATAGATCTGCTTCCAGGTTGTACTCGGCTTTAAACACTTGCCATATGAGCGCATAAAGTTTTATCCTTGGATATTAATGGTGAATATTTTTTTTTCTAGAAAGACAAAAAATACACAGAATAGCGATGGCATATTTGACGCAAACATCGACGTTTGGCCTCGCGTTAATGTTTTTTCTTTCAAATTCGGTGCGTGGAGATGTGAGCTACTCTGTTGCAGAGGAGATGAAACGTGGATCTGTGATCGGAAATATCGCTAAGGACCTTGGCATTCATGTTTCTACGCGCAGAGCTCGCATTAATTCTGGGGACAACGGTCTCCAGTACTGCAGCGTGAACCTCAACACGGGAGAGCTGTTGTTCAGGAGAGGATTGACAGAGAGGGCCTTTGTGCGAAGAAGACTTCATGTATTCTGAAACAGGAGCTCGTGCTGGAAAACCCTTTGGAGTTACATCCTTTCACTTTGCGCGTTCAAGACATTAATGACAACGCGCCTAAGTTTAAGCAGGAGACGCTGAAATTTGAAATACGAGAGTCAGCAGTTAAAGGGGCACGGTATGCAGTTGGAGAAGCGCACGACGAGGACATAGGAGAAAACGCGGTACAGGGTTACACCCTTCAGCAGAACGACCACTTTAAATTAAATGTTAAAACAAACTCAGGGGGACGAAAATATTGTGAGTTAGTGTTGGATTAGACAGAGTTAGACAGAGAGGAAAGTATGATATCACGCTTGTGTTGACTGCGTTTGATGGCGGCTCTCCTCAGAGATCAGGCACAGTAGTCATCCATGTCACTGTTCTTGACGCTAATGATAATGCGCCAGTGTTTAGTCAGACTGTGTATAAAGCGAGTCTTCCAGAAAACTCTCCTCCAGACACACTGGTTATTACAGTGACTGCTACTGATGCTGATGAGGGAATACATAGTGAGATTACGTACGAGTTTGACCATGTTTCAAGTAAAGATGTGTTTTCAATACATCCTAAGGCAGGAGAGGTCAGAGTCACAGGAAAAATTGATTATGAAAAAATGCCATCATATGAAATGCAAATAAGTGCGAAAGATGGTTTGGGCTTGGCTACCTATGCCACTTTATTGATAGAAATTACTGATGTAAAATGATAATGCCCCAGTTATTTACTTACAATCACTGACCAATCAGATTCCTGAGAATGTGTCACCTGGTACAGAAGGTGGGCATCATTAATGTGCAGGACAGAGACTCAGAGAACAACAGACAGGTCCGCTGCTCCCTTCAGACTGGGGTCCCTTTCAAGTTAATACCTTCCATTAAAAACTATTATTCTCTAGTGACCACAGAACAGCTGGACCGTGAGCTAGTGTCTGATTACAACATTACAATCACTGCCACTGACGAGGGCTCTCTCCTCCTCTGTCCTCCTCTAAAACTGTCCACTTAACTGTAGCTGACATCAATGACAACCCTCCTGTGTTTGAGGAGCAGACCTACACCGCACATGTGACTGAAAACAACAAACCTGGCTCCACTTTATGTTCTGTTGCTGCTCGAGACCCAGACTGGAGACAAAACGGGACAGTGGTTTATTCTCTGTTACCTGGTGAGGTGAATGGGGCCCCAGTGTCCTCCTATGTATCTGTTAATGGAGACCACAGGGGTGATCCATGCTGTGAGGGCTTTTGATTATGAACAGTTCAGGAGTTTTAAAGTCCATGTGATGGCCAGAGACAATGGCTCTCCTCCACTCAGCAGCAACGTGACAGTCAATGTGTTTATATCTGACGTGAACGACAACTCTCCTCAAATACTGTACCCCACCCCGGAGGGGAACTCCTTCATGACTGAACTGGTCCCTAAAGCTGCACATGCAGGCTCTCTGGTGTCCAAAGTGATAGCAGTGGACGCAGACTCTGGACAGAACGCCTGGCTGTCCTATCACATAGTCAAATCCACTGATCCTGGACTTTTTACTATTGGTCTCCACAGTGGAGAGATCCGCAGCCAGCGGGACATCTCTGAATCTGACAGCATGAAACAGAACCTTATTGTGGTCAGTGAAGGATAACGGACAGCCTCCTCTCTCTGCCACCTGCTCCATGTATTTACTGATCTCTGATAACTTGGCTGAAGTGCCTGAACTCAAGGACATTTCTTATGATGAGAGGGACTCAAAGCTGACATCCTATCTGATCATTGCACTGGTGTCAGTGTCCACATTTTTCCTCACCTTCATTATTATTGTCCTGGGTGTGAGGTTCTGTCGCAGGCGGAAGCCCAGACTGTTGTTTGATGGAGCAGTTGCAATCCCCAGTGGTTATCTGCCTCCCAATTATGCAGATGTTGACGGCACAGGAACTTTATGCAGCACTTACAACTATGATGGATACATGACGACTGGATCCAGGACAAGTGACTTTAAGTTTGTGTCGTCCTACAATGACAACACGCTGCCTGCAGATCAGACACTGAGAAAAAGCCCCACTGACTTTTCTGACGTTTTTGGAGAATGTGATGTCTCCCCTGAGGTAGGCACACAGTTAAACTGAATCTTTAAGCTTACTACTATATAATATTTTCCTTTTTTGTGCAGTCATATTATTCTTCATAGTTTTGAGATAGAACCATATTTATTTTCTAACACAATAATGTCATCACTGTGTTCTACTAACACTGTCACTGTGATATAAGTCAATACATAAAAAAAAAAAAAAAAACAAAAAAAAAACAAAACTATGCTGATAAAATTTCACTAAGATGGACAGGGGTATTTTCATGCTGATATTCGTGATTGACATGCTAAATGCTGCTTTCTTTTGAACAAATAATCCTTATACACCAGTTTTACCACATTTTATCATGTTGTCCTTTGTTTTCTTGTTAAATCTGTATGTCTATACAGTACAATATCATCTGCTCAAGTCACACCCAGTTAATTTAGCAGACTTTTAAAAGGACTGGTCAGTGGTACATTGTTTTCACTGGTATAATTTTATTTTTACACTGTAAAACCTCAAGTCCTCAGGATGTACCATTAATCTGTGCATGTATTTAGTTTTGGTTGGCTTAGAATGCTTGGTGTTGTGACGCTACATTGAATAAGTTAAGAAAAAATATCAGTAAAAGGTTTGTTTAAGGTAGTTTTTGCAGATGTTGTGTTTTCAGTGATTCAAAATGTAAATACATTCTAAATAGTATTTTTGTGAGATGTCTTACCAAACTCAGTATCTGTGACCCTGTCCATGGTGCTGAAAAGATTATCCAGCGTGTCATTTAGTCTAATCTTTCCAATTGTGTAATAGCAGTGTTTGAATTCCTTATAAATCATCTATAAATGATCTATAAAAATATTGAGCCTTTGAAAGATGTATGTTTGTTTGGTGTGGCGTTGCTTACTTTGACTGCTCAGATGTATGGAAACTACTATTACTTATTTTGTTCATTTGTCTGCCTGGTTGGGAAGTTTTTTTCATCCCCGACAAAAAATGATGGGAGCAAACATGTGGTGAAATAGGAAATGTTTGTATTCACTGGTTCATGTAAAGGCAATGGCTCAAACTCACCCATGAAAATACATGGATCCTTTAACTATAAAAGTCACTGTTATGTCTTACTTCAAACTCTGGGTGCTGTTTAAATACATGCACCTGATACAGTAGTGTCATTAAACTCCATTCACATTCTGGATGTCAACAAAGACTGCGAAGGGAAACACATTTTCAGTCTTCTCAGAGGGCAGATCTCTTTGGCTTTGTGTATAACATTGGCATTTTCATAATTTAAGTCAGTTTTAAGAGACTTTTAACGTGTTTTCAGTCAACTGTCTTAATTATCTTCGCCCATTGCAACAATGATTCTATTCTAATTTCTGATGTCTTTTTCATGATTTTTGTTTTGCAATATAACTTTAGGATTGCACACACAATTATACACAAGTTAGAATAAGGGAAAGAAAGAAAAAAAAACAACGATATTTTGCATTCACAGCACATTTTTTCATAAAATCCGATTACAGCACATAAATGGAAGAAGCAAAGTTACTCAGTTGATTGAATAACAAAATTGATCACAATATCACCATAATAAAATCATGTATAGCAGTAAATGTTGTAAGACTTTTTTTCATCTGTTTAGTCAATACTTTTATGGCACATGTTGTTCAATAAGGTTTTGACATTTTTAATTATATCTAACCTTTCCCCTTCATCTTACACTTTGTCGTAGCTTCTCTCAATGAACACATCTTCTTTAGCAGTAATTGCATCTGTTTATTTGACAAATGACTTTGAAGAATCGCCAGGTCTGTCACAGTTGTCTTATCCTAAGAATCTACCCTAATCCTTTAGCTCTGAATCTCTATCGATTTGAATTATTTAAAATATGTTCACCTCAAAATGTCACTCACATTTTGGGAGTGTGGCCATAAATATATAGTTTATTATAAATGAATAAAAGCCACACAGATTAGCTACATTTGCATCTTATACATTTTAACACACGCGCGTGCACACACGCACACATGCACACACACACATAAAATCCTTGTTGTTGCTGTTTGCTATGATCTAACTCATGGTGTGTCAGTGTGCACCAGCATACGTGAAAGTGGCCCATTTCTCCTCCCTTCTTGTCAAACGTTGTGCGCCTCATAGATCTGCTTCCAGGTTGTACTCGGCTTTAAAAACACTTGCCATATGAGCGCATAAAGTTTTTATCCTTGGATATTAATGGTGAATATTTTTTTTTTCTAGAAAGACAAAAAATACACAGAATAGCGATGGCATATTTGACGCAAACATCGACGTTTGGCCTCGCGTTAATGTTTTTTCTTTCAAATTCGGTGCGTGGAGATGTGAGCTACTCTGTTGCAGAGGAGATGAAACGTGGATCTGTGATCGGAAATATCGCTAAGGACCTTGGCATTCATGTTTTCTACGCGCAGAGCTCGCATTAATTCTGGGGACAACGGTGTCCAGTACTGCAGCGTGAACCTCAACACGGGAGAGCTGGTTGTTCAGGAGAGGATTGACAGAGAGGGCCTTTGTGCGAAGAAGACTTCATGTATTCTGAAACAGGAGCTCGTGCTGGAAAACCCCTTTGGAGTTACATCCTTTCACTTTGCGCGTTCAAGACATTAATGACAACGTACCTAAGTTTAAGGAGGAGACGCTGAAATTTGAAATTCAAGAATCAGCAGTTAAAGGGGCACGGTATGCAGTTGGAGAAGCGCACGACGAGGACATAGGAGAAAACGCGGTACAGGGTTACACCCTTCAGCAGAACGACCACTTTAAATTAAATGTTAAAACAAACTCAGGGGGACGAAAAATATTGTGAGTTAGTGTTGGATAAGAGTTAGACAGAGAGGAAAGTAATGATATCACGCTTTGTGTTGACTGCGTTTGGATGGCGGCTCTCCTCAGAGATCAGGCACAGTAGTCATCCATGTCACTGTTCTTGACGCTAATGATAATGCGCCAGTGTTTAGTCAGACTGTGTATGAAGTGAATCTTCCAGAAAACTCTCCTCCAGACACACTGGTTATTACAGTGACTGCTACTGATGCTGATGAGGGAATACATAGTGAGATTACGTACGAGTTTTGACCATGTTTCAAGTAAAGAGTGTTTTCAATACATCCTAAGGCAGGAGAGGTCAAAGTCACAGGAAAAATTGATTATGAAAAAATGCCATCATATGAAATGCAAATAAGTGCGAAAGATGGTTTGGGCTTGGCTACCTATGCCACTTTATGATAGAAATTACTGATGTAAATGATAATGCCCCCAGTTATTTACTTACAATCACTGACCAATCCGATTCCTGAGAATGTGTCACCTGGTACAGAGGTGGGCATCATTAATGTGCAGGACAGAGACTCAGAGAACAACAGACAGGTCCGCTGCTCCCTTCAGACTGGGGTCCCTTTCAAGTTAGTACCTTCCATTAAAAACTATTATTCTCTAGTGACACACAAAACAGCTGGACCGTGAGCTAGTGTCTGATTACAACATTACAATCACTGCCACTGACGAGGGCTCTCCTCCTCTGTCCTCCTCTAAAACTGTCCACTTAACTGTAGCTGACATCAATGACAACCCTCCTGTGTTTGAGGAGCAGTCCTACAGCGCACATGTGACTGAAAACAACAAACCAGGGTCCACTTTATGTTCTGTTGCTGCTCGAGACCCAGACTGGAGACAAAACGGGACAGTGGTTTATTCTCTGTTACCTGGTGAGGTGAATGGGGCCCCAGTGTCCTCCTATGTATCTGTTAATGGAGACACAGGGGTGATCCATGCTGTGAGGGCTTTGATTATGAACAGTTCAGGAGTTTTAAAGTCCATGTGATGGCCAGAGACAATGGCTCTCCTCCACTCAGCAGCAACGTGACAGTCAATTTGTTTATATCTGATTTGAACGACAACTCTCCTCAAATACTGTACCCCACCCCAGAGGGGAACTTCTTCATGACTGAACTGGTCCCTAAAGCTGCACATGCAGGCTCTCTGGTGTCCAAAGTGATAGCAGTGGACGCAGACTCTGGACAGAACGCCTGGCTGTCCTATCACATAGTCAAATCCACTGATCCTGGACTTTTTACCATTGGTCTCCACAGTGGAGAGATCCGGAGCCAGCGGGACATCTCCGAATCTGACAGCATGAAACAGAACCTTATTGTGTCAGTGAAGGATAACGGACAGCCTCCTCTCTCCGCCACCTGCTCCATGTATTTACTTATCTCTGATAACTTGGCTGAAGTGCCTGAACTCAAGGACATTTCTTATGAAGAGAGGGACTCAAAGCTGACATCCTATCTGATCATTGCACTGGTGTCAGTGTCCACATTTTTCCTCACCTTCATTATTATTGTCCTGGGTGTGAGGTTCTGTCGCAGGCGGAAGCCCAGACTGTTGTTTGATGGAGCAGTTGCAATCCCCAGTGGTTATCTGCCTCCTAATTATGCAGATGTTGATGGCACAGGAACTTTACGCAGCACTTACAACTATGATGGATACATGACGACGGGATCCAGGACAAGTGACTTTAAGTTTGTGTCGTCCTACAATGACAACACGCTGCCTGCAGATCAGACACTGAGAAAAAGCCCCACTGACTTTTCTGACGTCTTTGGAGATGGTGATGTCTCTCCTGAGGTAGGAACCCTTTGATAGAATTTTTCTTTTCCAATGTAAATTTGATTAGCATTAAATTGCATAAATTAGCATTAATTTGATTAGAGTAGCATTAATACTTATTCAAGCTCTTTGAACTGCAGTACCTGTACTACTTCTTTGCCACCATGATTTCATCATTTCATATTCTTATAGACCTTTTTTGGATTCTTAGGGATCACCACTGAATATAAGTTTTTTTTCTAGATTAAACCTAGATTAAGAAGGTTTTAATTTGTTACACTGTAATAAAAATGTTGCAGGGTAACAAAGTCAGTTTTTAGGATTATTATTTTTTTATTTATTTCGTTGTTTTTTTTTTTACATAGTGTTTATTTTTTTTCTTGGGCAGAATTCATATTATTTCACACAGGAAAGGAGCAGCTCGAGGAAGGTCATGTTCACAGTACATCTGTTGAATATGGTGAATGGAGGCAGATTTTTGTAGTTCAAAGGCTCCTTGTGGTTATGTGTAGAGTAAAGAAGTGCATTTTATGTATAAAGATCCCAGGGAGTATGTTCTGTAAAAAAAAAGTTAATTAACCCCTGGTCTAGGTACTCAGTTTTAATGGGAATGAGCTACACCAAATCATTCTTTGACAAGTATCCCAACTTTAATGAATTTCAGTGACTAAACAGAAGTTTGTTTGGTCCTTGTACATATGGGGTTGAAACAACAACATCATGATTTTTGGTTAATTTTCATTTCAGAGTGAATGAGTCAGATCATAGAAATTCAAGATTCATTAATGCTATCACTGTATATGCAGTTGTTTGTAGTGAACTCAAAGTGTTGTTAGAGCACACATTATTATATTTCATTGGTACAAGACAGGAATATATTCATTTAATGGCACACTGATATGAGTATAGTGTCTACATGGTCCTTCTGCAGGATTTCTTGACAAATTCTGTATTTCACTGCCTCTGTCCATGGTGTAATTTACTGAAGCCTTTTTCGTTTCTTGTTTTTTTGGGGGGTTTTTTTAGACATTTTCTCTGCAGATTTTGTCTACATATCATGTACTTGTGAGTGCTGTAGACACAGTGATGAAAACATATGTATGGGAAGGGTCACCTGTGATGTTTGTGGTTTTACTCTCTCTTGACTCACTATCGAATCTTGTAAAAAATACACGGGGGTTTCGGTCATTATATTAACTTCGTTTACGCCTAAAATAAAGTGACAAAACGAACCATTCATTGGATTGATCGTCAGTGACGGATTTCACGATGTCACCTGTCGTGTTCGAGTGTTATTTCCTGTGGTTCTTTCATTTCAGAAGTTCGACAAAGACTGAGGGAAGCAGACAATCTTGTCTGCATTTTTTTTTTTTAATCTACTACATATTCCATTTGCGCTGTTTGTATAAGATAGGCGTAGATTTATTGTTGGGCCTTTTCCAATAGCATAGGCCCTATCTGGCACCAGTCAGCTGTGTTATAAGTAAGATTGTTTAGTTTAATATCACAATAATAAAGCCTTTTTTTTTTTTTTACATTACTGTAGTCATATAAGATGAATGACCTTTTCGTTATAGTGGAATTTAAATGATTCTTGAACGATCAAGGCCCACGAGACTCACTCATATCGGGTGTAGATTCTACAAAGTATTTCGAGTTCAATTGTTTTGAATATTTATACGTACACCATGATATTACTGTAAAAGGTTGGAATAAAAATAGATGTACAATTGCTGTTACTTCAAACACACTCGTGGTGTCAGTGTTCACCAATGAACGGCGCTGCACGCATTCTCCTCCCTTCTTTGTCAGTTGTTCTAGTCACAGTTTATGAGTGTGGATTACCCCTCGTTTAGATACATTCTGATTAGAAATTTTCACTTCAAATCAGAGCATTTGTTCAAACATACAATGTCCATAATGAGAACGCGTTATTCTGGAGACTTTACTGTTATTTCCCTTCGCATTTCCTCTGATCAGAGGGGACGTGAGTTACTCTGTTCCAGAGGAGATGAAACGTGGATTCGTGATCGGAAATATCGCTAAGGATATAGGCCTGGATTTGGGGCAGGTTGTCCGCTGCGCAGGGCGCGCGTGGACTCCGAGGACAACGGCGTCCAGTACTGCAGCGTGAACCTCAACACGGGAGAGCTGCTTGTTCAGGAGAGGATTGACAGAGAGGGCCTTTGTGCGAAGAAGACTTCATGTATTCTGAAACAGGAGCTCGTGCTGGAAAACCTTTGGAGCTGCATCGCTTTACTATCCGCGTGCAAGACATAAATGACAACGCACCACAGTTCATTGAAAAATCCCCTTAAATTTGAAATTCAAGAATCAGCGGATAAGGGCGCTAGGTTTGTCGTTGGTGAGGCACACGACGGAGACATTGGGGAAAACGCTGTTCAGGGCTACACCCTTCACCAAAAAATGAAAACTTCAAACTAAATACGAACTCAAACTCTGCAGGACGAAAATACTGTGAGTTAATGTTGGATAAAGAGTTAGACCGTGAGAGTAGAGAGAGATCACGCTTGTGCTGACTGCGTTTGATGGCGGCTCTCCCTCAGAGATCAGGCACAGTAGTCATCCATGTCACTGTTCTTGACGCTAAATGATAATGCGCCAGTGTTTAGTCAGACTGTGTATAAAGCGAGTCTTCCAGAAAACTCTCCTCCAGACACACTGGTTATTACAGTGACTGCTACAGATGCGGACGAGGGTCTGAATAGTGACATTACGTATCAGTTTAATCATGTTACGATGACGATAATAGTAACGCATTTTCTATCAACTCTAAAACTGGAGAAGTGACAGTAAACAAATAATTGACTATGAAAAAATATCATCTTATGAAATTCACATCAGTGCTAAGGATGGTTTAGGGCTGGTCGCCTATGCAACTTTAATAATCGATATCACTGATGTTAATGGACAATGTTCCTATCATAAAACTTGAAATCATTAACAAGTCAGATTCCTGAGAATGTGTCACCTGGTACAGAGGAGGTGGGCATCATTAATGTGCAGGACACAGAGACTCAGAGAACAACAGGACAGGTCCGCGGCTCTCTTCAGACTGGGGTCCTTTCAAGTTAGTACCTTCCATTAAAAAACTATTATTCTCTAGTGACCACAGAACAGCTGGACCGTGAGCTAGTGTCTGATTACAACATTACAATCACTTGTCACTGACGAGGGCTCCTCCTCCTCTGTCCTCCTCTAAAACTGTGTTCCACTTAACTGTAGCTGACATCAATGACAAACCCTCCTGTGTTTGAGGAGCAGTCCTACAGCGCACATGTGACTGAAAAACAACAAAACCTGGCTCCACTTTATGTTCTGTTGCTGCTCGAGACCCAGACTGGAGACAAAACGGGACAGTGGTTTATTCTCTGTTACCTGCTGATGGTGAATGGGGCCCCAGTGTCCTCCTATGTTATCTGTTTTAATGGAGACACAGGGGCGATCCATGCTGTGAGAGCTTTTGATTATGAACAGTTCAGGAGTTTTAAAGTCCATGTGATGGCCAGAGACCAATGGCTCTCCTCCACTCAGCAGCAACGTGGACTGTCAATGTTTTTTATATTGACATGAACGACAACTCTCCTCAAATACTGTACCCCACCCCGGGAGGGGAACTCCTTCATGACTGAAACTGGTCCCTAAAGCTGCACATGCACAGGCTCTCTGGTGTCCAAAGTGATAGCAGTGGACGCAGACTCTTGGACAGAACGCATGGCTGTCCTATCACATAGTCAAATCCACTGATCCTGGACTTTTTACTATTGGTCTCCACAGTGGAGAGATCCACAGCCAGCGGACATCTCTGAATCTGACAGCATGAAACAGAAACCTTATGTGTCAGTGAAGGCTAACGGACAGCCTCCTCTCTCTGCCACCTGCTCCAGTGTCATTTACTGATCTCTGATACTTGGCTGAAGTGCCTGAACTCAAGGACATTTCTTATGAAGAGCGGACTCAAGCTGACATCCTATCTGATCATTGCACTGGTGTCAGTGTCCACATTTTTCCTCACCTTCATTATTATTGTCCGGGGTGTGAGGTTCTGCCGCAGGAGGAAGCCCAGACTGTTGTTTGATGGAGCAGTTGCAAATCCCCAGTGGTTATCTGCCTCCTAATTATGCAGATGTTGATGGCACAGGAACTTTACGCAGCACTTGCAACTATGATGGATACATGACGACGGGATCCAGGACAAGTGATTTTAAGTTTGTGTCGTCCTACAATGACAACACACTGCCTGCAGATGCAGACACTGAGAAAAAGCCCCACTGACTTTTCTGACGTCTTTGGAGATTGTGATGTCCTCTCCTTGAGTAGGCTCAGCTAAAGCTATGATTTCTAAAGTTGCCATTTTAGTTTTTCTCTTAAATGCAATGAGTAATTTTTGTTTTGGTCATTTGCAAAGTTGATACATATTTCATGCTTATAAAACTTTACTGTTTTTACTACTCTTTTGTCGCTGTTCATTCCATGTTTTTTTTTCCATTCATACAGACCAGACTGACCTGGTCTAGAGAACTCTATCCATAGAGAAGAGTGAGAACTCTCTTGAGAGCTGCACAGATATATTCATGTTTACAGGTCCGAGGTTTTATGTTCTGGAAAAGTTTGACCCCATGGTCAAAAACGTGTATTAACTCCTAGTCTATTTTGTATCCAGTTTTAATAGGAATGAGCAGCAAACCATTCAAAATGTACATCCTCACTTCTCACCTGCCTTGTGCTTGACATGTTAAAAACTAACTGTAAATGCAGAAGAAAGAAAAACATAGTTTGTCAGTATTTATTATTTTGATTCTAATTCCTTAAATGCTCTTTTTGATTCCTCATTTTCTCTAAAAGTAGCTTAAAATTTTCAGTGATTAAATATAAGTTCTTTTTTTTTTTGTTCTTTTTTGTTCTTGTACATATGGTTTGAAACAACAACACAATTTCTGTGTAAAGTTAATCTTAACTCACAGTGAATGAGTCTGATCATAGAAATACACTGTGTATTAGTATTACCAATGTTTACACAGTTATTTATAGTGAAATCAAAGTGTTGTTAGAGCACATATTATTTATTTCATTTGGCACAAGACAGAAAGGTTTTCACTTCATATTTCAGCGATATGAGTATAGTGCCTATATGATCTTTCTGCAGGCTTGCTTGACACATTCCTGTATTTCAACTGCTCTGTCCATGTGTTGAAATTGCTGAAAGCATTTTTTTAGAATTTTGGCAGCAGAATGTGGTTACATTCATGTATTTGTGTGTGCTGTAGACACAATGGTGAAAGACAAGATGTATGGGGAAAGTCAGCTGTGATGTTTGTGGTTTTGCTCTCTTTGATGACTGTTGAGATTTTGTTACAAATACACGGTGAGTTTCCCTGACTGTATTAACTTCGTTTACGAGCAATTCATTTGACTTCCTCATGAGTACCGGACCTCGAGCTGGCTGTCCCTGTAGTGTGCCAGTGTTATTTGCCATGTTGTTTCTTTCATTTAAAGGAGTGTTAGGACCATGGACTGGGAAGAAGAAAACAATCTTGTCTTCGTCTTCGGGCACGGTTTTTATCGGAGGTACATATTACATGTGTGCTGCTTGTATCGGCATCACATTTATTTGTTGGGACTTTTTCCAATAGGCATTGACCCTATTGGGGCACCACGTCTGCTGTGTGATACGTAATATGGTAAGTTTTATTACACAGATGATTAAATCTTTTGTTTTTTTTTTTTTTTCTTACATACTGGAGTCATAAAAATAAATGATCCACTTTCAGTATAGTGGAATTTAAATTATTCTCTGAGTGACAACAGGCAAACGAGACTCACTCAATATACGGTGCTAGATTCTACAAAAAGTATTCGAGTTTAATGTTTGGGAGTATTCAATACCTTACACACCTGAATATTACTGTGTAAAAAAAAGTTGAAAAAAAAAATAGATGTACAATTGCTGTTACTTCAAAAAACACACTCGTGGTGTTCAGGTTTTCACCAATGAACGGCACGGTACGTTACATTCTCCTCCGTCTTTGAGACACTTTCTAGTCATAGTTTATGAGTGTGGATTACGCTTCGTTTAGAATAACAAATCTGAAAAAAACAAAACATTTCAATGCAAAAAAGGCCATTTGATTAAACTACAAAAATGCTCATTATCAGACGCACCTTTTCTGGGGGGGGAACTTTATGTTATTTCCATTCGCAGTTTCCTCTGGTCAAAGGGACGTGAGTTACTCTGTTTCAGAGGAGACGAAACCTCATGGATCCATGATCGGAAAATATCACTAAGGATATAGGCTGGATTTGGGCAGGTTGTTTACGCTCACAGGGGCGCGCGTGGAACTCCGAGGACCAACGGCGGCCAGTCCTGGATGATATTATTTACTATAGTACTGGATTATATAATTTATTCCAGCGATTGTCAAGGATTATATTATTTATTCAAACAAATCAGATCTATGGGCAAGTCATGGCATAATGTGGTATTTGGGAAATATGACTTAAAATGTCTTGTCATTTGTGACATTGTTTTTCTGATGAAAAACTGGATCCTAACTGTATGTCCATGGGCTGAAGAGTGTAGCCAAACCACTGAGGTCATGTTGAGTTTTTTGTCTTAATTAAATGATTGCCTTTAACACAAGGAAACAAAATACTCCTCAAAATTATGTATTTTCCCTGTAATTCAATCATTCAAATGCTGCAAAAAATGTATGTCTATACAAAACAATACAAAATACAACAAAAAAAAAACGTTGTCTAGACTGGTATTTACTGCGGACCTTGGTAAATTGCAACACCAATTAAACTTCACAACAATGTAACTGTGGAATTTAAAAAAGTACAGTTCATTCAAAAATCCCTTCAGTATGAACAATTGTGCCATGTTTGCGATTTATCTGAAATTTTTTGTCACGTGAGAACTAAACGTTTCTAACAGTGACTTCACTTCTTGGAATGAGTTGATTGTGAAGTGTTCCATAATATTATGAGGAAGAGAAAGAAAACATTGATTGAAAGGTTGTCCTCAGTGATGAATGGTGGCGCGGCTTTTTTTTCTCCTAAAGGTTAACAGTGGACATTGTGTGCGGAAAGCCGGGAGATAGGTTGTCATATGAGTTGTGATTTTAAAAGAGGATGTATTTCAAACAAAAAATAACAAATGAACAAAAAACTGTGATTTGGAGAAATCTTTATTGATTGTGGATGCACTGCAACCCCCTAACCATGATGGAAACCAGTACCAGATCTCAAGCTACGGACTAGAAACTGCAATTAAGTAACTTTGAAAAAGGTGCTTTTTCGCTGGCTATTGAGGCGCCAACTGTTGAAAGCAGCACATTTTACCCCTATAAACACA
>JAIEZT010001151.1:0-18811 GCA_019594935.1 Periophthalmus modestus | reverse complement strand
AAAGCCCGTGTGAGTTAAGATATTTTAAATGTGTTTGTTGGGAGTATTTGAGCCCATGCTGGCCAAGGTAGAAATAGCCTATACATCGTAATATAATTTTTGCTCTTTGTAGCCCAAAATTATTCCCTCAATGGTAGAATCGATAAATTGATGTTGCATGTCTAGGTAGGGGGCGCTCGCTAGAGTGTTCATTTTGATAGATGATAGTGCATTGATTAGGCCAATAAACATAGTGACTAAATTGATATGTGTCGGCAAACCCGTGGTGAGTAATATATTTTAAAGGTTTTTTGTTGGACTCTTGCGCCATAATTGGCCAGTTGTGAGAAATGAACCTATGCCCATAATATAACTTTTTGGTCCTCGTTATATCCCAGAATTTATGCCCCAAATTTTGGTTGGAATCCAATAATGTTGGACGTTTCACGTATTATGGTCTCAGGGGCGCGCTAGGAGTTTTTCATTTTCATTAATATCTTTATAGTTCCATTTCCATTAATGCCATAAGTTAAGGGCCTATGTCATGTGAATGTGAGATCTGTAGGACAAATGCCCCGGGGTGAAGAGCGACAACGAAATGAAATTACACGAATAACGAAGGCGGGTTTTTCGATGACGCCGTGCGGGCGGAAGACATGAATGGAAATTGTCCAAAAACAAGCATTGTTTCATGAAAACCTCATGTGTCCAGAGGTTGACATGCTGGAAAATCTGACACATTATGGAGCGAAAACCTAGACTGATTACATTTGGAAAAACAAGCGTGTTAAAGCGGCTGGCGAAGGTTTGATCCAATGATGCAGCGACTTCACTGTCCAGCCACACGGCATCCACTCTAGTATTGTCTTTCTGCTCGGTCATCCCATGAGCCTCTATCATTGGTGCGAATGTCAGTAATTTGAGTCGGGGGCTCCCTGTAAGTTTGAAATCTCAAAATTTCAACGGTGGCGATGTTGAGCAGCGTGTGGCGTTGTGACATTTGGGTGTATGCGTATGTTTTCGAAATTTTGAGAGGGTCACGGCCTCGATTTGATACCCGCCATGTTGAGAATGGTTCGTCCAAGGGTTAGGGGGGGTCAAAACGGGCGCCGCGAGGTTTGGGAGGAAAAAATAATGCTAATAAATTTAAAGACGCAAGCGGCGATGATGGCCCGCCCACGGCGCGACCGCTCCCCTCGCGACCGCCGGGGGCCAGCCCACGCCTCCACGCAGGCACTCCCTCTGCCCGGCCACCCCACGGGCGCGCACGCCCCCCCTCGGCCCCGCCCTTCACAACTGTTTCAATAGTGCCGTGTGATCATTGCATTAAATGGTGGAGTCTCGTGACTCTTAGAACAATCAAAGTCTGGCATATCACAGGTATAGTGGGTCATTGACTTTTTGTTTGGTTTTAGGTCTACAATGATCTCCCCAAGTTTCATGCCAATCAGACAAAAAGTTGTGTGTTTTCAATGCAGTATAGGGGCGCTATAGAGTCCACTGCTCACGTGCTCATTACTCTGCTGTATCACATTTTTATTTTACATCAGTGGGGATAGTTGTTAGCTCTTTAGGACACATACATGTGTTGTGAGCGGAGGGCATGAAGGAAACAGGAAATAAGGTGTTTTTTGGACGGTTGAGGTATGGACAAACGGCACAAATTGTTGCAAAAAAAATGGGATGTTTTATGAAACCTTACTGTGTGTACGAGATGGGACATGTGAAATCTGAGCACATTTGGGCAAAATATGTGTGAGTAGAATCATTTTGAAACGTGATGTGTAAAATGTGGTGAATTTTCTATTAATATATGGGCCGACTTCCTGTTTGTTCATAGAGCAGTGCTCAATTCACTTTTATGCTTGTCTCACTGTGCTCTATCCACTGTGTGATTTTTGTGGTCAGTGTCTATTCCTAAATTTACCCGCCTCCTCTGCCATAGGTGTGACATTGTAGGGGGGCGCCGTGGCAGTGGGGGTGCAGGGGACATGTTTGTGATGCCAAATTTATGAAAATTTTCACCGAGCTGGTCGATCTGATACCCCCATGTGAGGACTTTTCGTCTGCGTTTTCAGGGGGTGGAAAACGGGGGCGAGTTTGGGCGGAAAAATAATACAGATTCAGGAGAAAACAATGTTAATTTAAAGCCGCAAGCGGCGATGATGGCCCTCGCCACGGCGCGACCGCCCTCCCCTCGCGGATGGCCGCGGGGGGCCAGCCATCGCCTCCACGCAGCGTTCCCCCTGCCCGGCCACCCCCCGGCGCGCTACGCCCCCCCTCGCCCCCCCCTTCACACTGTTTCCATAGTGCAGTGTGATCATTGCATTATACTGGTGGAGTCTGTGACTTAGAACCATCAAACTCGTGCAATAATACAGGGATAGTGTCATTGACTTTTTGGTTTGGTTTTAGGTCTACATTTATCTCCCCAAGTTTCATGCCAATCAGACAAAGTTGTGTGTTTTAATTGCATTATAGGGGGCGCTATAGAGTCCACTGGTCACGTGCTCATTACTCTGCTGTATTCACATTTTTATTTTACATCAGTGGGGATAGTTGTAGCTCTTTAGACACATCCATGTGTCTGTGAGCAGGGAATGAAGGAAAAACAGGAAAATAAAGGTGTTTTTTGACGGTGAGGTATGGACAAACGGCACAAAATTGTTGCAAAAAAAAGTGGATATTTTATGAAACCACATGTATGTAGATGTGACATGTGAAAATGAGCAATTTAGGGCAAAATATGTGTGAGTAGAATCATTTTGAAAACGCGTTGTGTAAAATGTGGGTGAATTTTCAATTAAATATGGCCCGACTTCCTGTGTGGACCTTAGAGCAGTGCTTCAATCACTTTATATGCTTGTCTCACTGTGCTCTATCACTGTGCTGAGTTTTTGTGTGTCTATTCCTAAATTTACCCGCCTCCTCTGCCATAGGTGTGGACATTGTAGGGGGCGCCGTGGGGGGTGGGGGTGCAGGGGGGACATGTTTGTGATGCCAAATTTATGAAAATTTTCACAGAGCTGGTCGATCTGATACCCCCATGTGAGACTTTTCGTGCATTTAGGGGGTGTGTTTCAAAACGGGGCGAGTTTGGGGAGAAAAAATAATACAGGTTGAGAAGAAACAATGTTAATTTAAAGCCGCAAGCGGCGATGATGGCCCTCGCCACGGCGCCGGTACCGCCTCCCCTCGCGACCGCCGGGGGCCAGCCACCGCCTCCACGCAATCATTCCCCCTGCCCGGCCACCCCCCGGCCGCTACGCCCCCCCCCGCCCCCCCCCTTCACACTTGTTTCCATAGTGCAGTGGGATCATTGCATTAAACTGGTGGAGTCTGTGACTTTAGAACCAGCAAACTCGTGCATAATACAGGTATAGTGTCATTGACTTTTTGGTTTGGTTTTAGGTCTACAATTTATCTCCCCACGTTTTATGCCAATCAGACAAAGTTTGTGTGTTTTAATTGTATTATAGGGGGCGCTATAGAGTCCCACTGGTCACGTGTCATTACTCGCTGTATTCACATTTTTATTTACATCCAGTGGGGATAGTTGTAGCTCTTTAGACACATCCATGTGTCTGTGAGTGGGAAATGAAGGAAACAGGAAATAAAAGGTGTTTTTTGACGGGGAGGTATGGGACAAACGGCACAAAACATGGATGATTATTGATAAGCTACGTCTATAGATGTGGCATGTGGAGTTTTAAATCATTTAGATGTATAATTTAAGAGTAGATAGCTTAATATACACATATGTCAAAGTGGTGTGGGGAATTTGAAACTAATAATGCAGTCCTATTTTGACAGTGAGCTACACAAAAACTATAATGAATATCCTCCAAAAAATGGGATGATATTGATATAAGCTACGTCTATAGATGTGGCATTTGGAGTTTGAAATCATTTAGATTAAAAAGGCCTGTAAGAGTAGATAGCTTTAATAATTACACATATATGAAAGTGGGTCTGTGGGAATTTCGAACCAATAATTCAGTCCTATTTTGACAGTGAGCTACACAAAAAACTATAATGAATATCCCCCAAAAAAATGGATGATTATTGATAAATCAACCTGTATAGATGTGGCCATGAGGAGTTTGAATCATTTAGATGTATAATGTAAGAGTAGATAGCTTTAATATACACATATATGAAAAGTGGTGTGGGAATTTGAAACTAATAATTCAGTCTATTTTGACAGTGAGCTACACAAAAAACTATAATGAATATCCCCCAAAAAAATGGATGATTATTGATAAGCACTACCTGTATAGATGTGGCCTATGGGGGTTTCAGGTCATTGGATGAAAAACGTAGGAGTAGATAGATTCCAATATAACACATATGTGAAAGTGGTGTGGGAATTTTCAAACCAATAATTTCAGTCCTATTTTGACAGTGAGCTACACAAAAACACTATAATGAATATCCCAAAAAAATGGATGATTATTGATAAACTACCTCTGTAGATGTGGCCTGTGGGAGTTTCACGGTAGTTTTGGTGAAAAAAAACTAAGGACTAGAAAGGCTTTATATGAACGAATGTGAAAACGTGGAGTGGTTTTTTCAATCCAAAAAATGAAGTCATATTTTTTCACAGCGAGCTACACAAAAACGTGAAGAATATCCCCCAAAAAAATGGATGATTATTGATAATCAATCTGTATAGATGTGGCATGTGGAGTTTCAGTTCATTGGGATGAAAAACGTAGGAGTAGATAGGTTTCAAAAAGACGTATGCGAAAGTTAGATTTTTCAATGATTTATTCTGGAGTCATTGCGCCCCTGCTGGCCAACCGTGAGAAATAACCCATGCTTGTAATATAATTTTTTGCTTCTTCTGAGGTGTCCAATGTACTCCCAAAATTTGGTATGAATCCGATAAAATTGATGTGTCATGTCTATGGTAGGGGGCGCTAGAGGGTTCATTTTGATTACACTTTATATTGCATTTGATTCAGGGCCAAATGAAAACATATTGACTGAAATTTGAGATGTGTCGGGCAAAGCCCGTTGTGAGTAATATATTTTTTAATGTTTTTTGTTGAGTATTTGCGCCCCTGCTGGCCAATTGTAAGAAATAGCCTATACCCGTAATATAATTTTTTGCTCCTTTTTCGTGCCCCAAATTGTTATTCCCTAAATTTGGTATGAATCCGATAATATTGATGTGTCATGTCTATGGTAGGGGGCGCTAGAGTGTTCATTTTGATTAGACTTTATAATGCATTTGATTCAGGGCAAAATGAAACATATGTGACTTAAATTGAGATGTGTCGGGCAAAGCCCGTGTGAGTAATATATTTTTAAATGTTTTTGTTGGACTCTTTGCGCCCCTACTGGCCAGTTGTGAGAAATGACCTATGCCATAATATAACTTTTTGGTCCTCGTCATATCTTCAGATTTATTCCCCAAATTTGTCTATAGTTGTAATCCAATGATGTTGACGTTTCACGTCTATGCTAGGGGGCGCTAGAGTTTTCATTTTCATAATACTTTATAGTCCATTCCATACATGCCATAATTACACATATGTCATGTGAAATGTGAGATCTGTAGGACAATGCCCCCTGGGTCGTGAGAGGACAACGAAATTACAAGGAAACGAAGGCGTTTTTTTCGATGGCGCCGTGCGGGCGAGCGAACGACATGAAATTGTCCAAAAAAAAAAGCATGTTTCATGAAACCCCATGTGTCCAGAGTTGACATGTGAAAATCTGACCTCTTTTGGATCGAAAACCCTAGGACTGATTACAATTTGAAAACATCGTGTTAAAGCGCTGGCGAAGGTTTGATCCAATATGGCCGACTTCCTGTCCGCCACACGGCATCACTATAATATTGTTTTTTGCTCGTCTCCATGAGCTCTATCATTGGTGCGAATTTCAGCTAATTCTGAGTCGGGGCTCCCTATTAGTTTGAAAAATCTCAAAATTTCAAGGTGGCGCTGTTGAGCCGGTGTGCGTTGGGACATTTTGGTGATGCGTATTTTATCGAAATTTTCGCGAGGCGGTCGATTTTGATACCCCCATGTGAGACTTTTCGTCCACGTTTAGGGGGTCAAAACGGGGCGAGTTTGGGAGGAAAAAATAATAATAATAATAAGAAGAAGAAACCGAGCGAAAACAATACCCCTCGCGTCACTTCGTGAGCGGCGAGGGCCAATTAAAGCCGCAAGCGGCGATGATGGCCCTCGCCACGGCGCGACCGCCTCCCTCACGACCGCCGGGGGCCAGCCACCGCCTCCACGCATCATTCCCCCTGCCCCGGCCACCCCCCGGCCGCACGCCCCCCCTCGCCCCCCCCTTCACACTGTTTTACATAGTGCAGTGTGATCATTGCATTAAAATGGTGGAGTCTGTGACTTAGAACCATCAAACTCGTGCATATATACAGGTTATAGTGTCATTGACTTTTTGGTTTGGTTTCAGGTTCTACATTTATCTCCCCAAGTTTTCATGCCAAATCAGACAAAGTTGTGTGTTTTAATTGTATTATAGGGGGCGCTATAGAGTCCACTGGTCATGTGCTCATTACTCTGCTGTATTCACATTTTTATTTTACATCAGTGGGGATAGTTGTAGCTCTTTAGACACATCCATGTGTCTGTGAGTGGGAATGATGAAGGAAACAGGAAATAAAGTGTTTTTTGACGGGGAGGTATGGACAAACGGCACAAAACATGGATGATTATTGATAAGCTACGTCTATAGATGTGGCATGTGGAGTTATAACTCATTTAGATGTATAATTTAAGAGTAGATAGCTTTAATATACACATATGTCAAAGTGGTGTGGGAATTTTGAAACTAATAATTCAGTCCTATTTTGACAGTGAGATACACACAAAACTTATAATGAATATCCTCAAAAAAAAATGGATGATTATTGATAAGCTACGTCTATAGATGTGGCATTTGGAGTTTGAAATCATTTAGATTAAAAATGTAAGCGTAGATAGATTTAATATACACATATATATGAAAGTGGTGTGTGGGAATTTGACACCAATAATTCAGAGTCCTATTTTGACAGTGAGCTACACAAAAACTATAATGAATATCCCCCCAAAAACTGGATGATTATTGATAATCAACCTGTATAGATGTGACATGAGGAGTTTTGATTCATTTAGATTATAATTTAAGAGTAGATAGCTTTTTAATAGTACACATATGTGAAAGTGGATGGGGTGTGGGAATTTGAGTAACCAATAGACTTAGTCCCTATTTTGACAGAGCTACACAAAGATGATATTAAGTAGAATATCCTAAAAAAACCATGGATGATTATGATAAGCTACCGTAATAGATGTGGCAATGGAGTTTAAGTTTGAAATCATTGTCCGTAGATAAAAATTAAGAGAGTAGATAGCTTTAATATACAATATATGAAAGTGGTGTGGGAGGGATTTCAAACCAATAATTCAGTCCTATTTTGAACAGTGAGCTACACAAAAACTATAATGAATATCCTCAAAAAAATGGATGATTAGTGATGAGAAGCAACTGTATAGATGTGGCCTATGGAGTTTCAGCTCATTGGGATGAAAAACGTAGGAATAGATAGATTCCATATACACATATATGAAAGTGGTTTGTGGGAATTTCGAACCAATCATTCAGTCCTATTTTGACAGTGAGCTACACAAAAAACTATAATGAATATCCCCAAAAACATGGATGATTATTGATAAACTACCTCTGTAGATGTGGCCTGTGGAGTTTCAGGTAGTTTGGTTGAAAAACCTAAGAGTAGAAAGGTTTTATATGAACGAATGTGAAAGTGGAGTGTTTTTTTCAATCCAAAAAATGAAGTCATATTTTCACAGCGAGCTACACAAAAACCGTGAAAGAATATCCCCAAAAAAATGGATGATTATTGATAAAAATACCTCTGTAGATGTGGCCTGTGGAGTTTGAAGTCATTTGGATGTATAATTTAGAAGAGTAGATAGCTTTAATATAACACATAGGTCAAAGTGGTGTGGGAATTTTAAAACTAATAATTAAGTCCTATTTTGACAGTGAGCTACACAAAAACTATAATGAATATCCCCCAAAAAATGGATGATTATTGATAAGCAACCTGTATAGATGTGGCATGGATGTGGAGTTTCAGTTCATTGGGATGAAACTGTCGAACGTAGGAGTAGATAGGTTTCAAAAAGACGTATGCGAAAAGTGAGATTTTTCAATGATTTATTCTGGAGTCATTGCGCCCCTGCTGGCCAAACCGTGAGAAATAACCCATGCTTGTAATATAATTTTTTGCTTCTTCTGAGGTGTGTCCAATGTACTCCCCAAATTTGGTATGAATCCGATAAAAATTGATGTGTCACTGTCTATGGTAGGGGGCGCTAGAGGGTTCATTTTGATTACACTTTATATTGCATTTGATTCAGGGCCAAAATGAAACATATTGACTGAAATTTGAGATGTCTCGGGCAAAGCCCGTGTGAGTAAGATATATTTTTAAATGTTTTTTTGTTGGAGTATTTGCGCGCCCTGCTGGCCAATTGTAAGAAATAGCCTATATACCCGTAATATAATTTTTTGCTCCTTTTTGTGCCTTAAATGTATTCCCTAAATTTGGTATGAATCCGATCATATTGATGTGTCATGTCTATGGTAGGGGGCGCTAGAGTGTTCATTTTGATTAGACTTTATAATGCATTTGATTCAGGGCCAAATGAAACAATGTGACTTAAATTTGAGATGTGTCGGGCAAAGCCCGTGTGGTAGTAATATATTTTTAAATGTTTTTTGTTGGGACTCTTTGCGCCCCTACTGGCCAGTTGTGAGAAAATGACCCATGCCCATAATATAACTTTTGGTCCTCGTTTTATCCCAAGATTTATTCCCCAAATTTGGTTGTAATCCAATAATGTTGACGTTTCACGTCTATGCTAGGGGGCGCTAGAGTTTTCATTTTCATAATACTTTATAGTCCATTCCATACATGCCATAGAATACACATATGTCATGTGAATGTGAGATCTGTAGGACAATGCCCCTGGTCGTGAGAGGGACAACGAAAAATTACAGGAAACGAAGGCGTTTTTTCGATGGCGGCGTGGCGGGGGTTTGGCGAACGACATGAAAATTGTCCCAAAAAAAAAAAAGCATGTTTCATGAAACCCCATGTGTCCAGATGTGACATGTGAAATCCTGACCTCATTGGGATCGAAAACCTAGGGACTGATTTACATTTTGAAAAACAGGCGGCGAGAAATGTGGCGAATTTTCGATCGAATATGGTGGACTTCCTGTCCGCCTTAGGGCAGCAGCACTATGATTGGCTTTTTTGCTCGTCTCCATGAGCTCTATCACTGATGGCGAATTTGGCTTTGCTACGGCCGAAATATGCGAGTCGGATCATCCAATTACTTTGAAAATTTGCAATTTTCTAGGTGGCGCTGTCGAGCCTTGTGTGCGTGGGTCATTTTCGTGATGCTTTTATTTTATCGAATTTTCGCAGAGGAGGCGATCGATCTGATAACCCCAGTGTAGAGACTTTCGTCGAAGTTGTAGGGGGTGAAAAATCGCACGATCACAGGGGCAGAAAAAAAAATAATAATAATATGATAATAATAAAACTGCAAGCAGTGATAAGGCCCTCGCCACCCTGCGACCGCGGGGGTTCACGCCACCGCGGAGTTCGCGCCACCGCGGAGTTCGCGCATCCTTGTGTCCCGCTTACATCGTCCCCTCACTCCAAAAACAGCGGACTGAGTAATACTACTCCATTCATTGCCAATGGAGGCATTTATTGACATTTTAAACCTGCACGGTTCGAAATAGAGGTATGTCTTCATTGGCTGTTTTTGTCAGTATGATGAGTGGAATATGTGTACTAAATGTCATTGATGTCCAAATGCAAAGTACATTTTTTATAAGCAGTTAAACAAAACCCATTAGTATTTCAAAGAGAAATGTAGGGGGCGTTGCCATGCCAACCACTTGCCAAATAGAGGTATGTTTCATTGCTTTTTGTTCAGTATGGAGATGAGGGGAAAGGTCCATGCCAAATTTCAAAAGTTTTTTGACAAAGTAAAACTTTGTTGGGGTCCCAGTCAAATGATTTCCAGGGGGCGCTGTGGAGCCATGGATTTGTCATCATTATGTGTAAACTGTATAATCGTTACATTCAGATAAACATTGTGACCAAAAGTGTATATAATGCCGGTAACAAGACGCTGCATGTTGGAGTTAACGTGCAATTTAATACTTGAAAAAAAAACGCCATTTTTTCTTCGCATGTTGGCCACACCACATTTTTATGACCTTAGAAAAAACCGAGTGAGTCGCCTTTAATCCACATGGGTCAAGTTTATTTTGACAATTTGCAAGTTTGTTGAATGAAAATTCAATGCGTAAAAATCCAAACGTGACAGTTAAAATGTCAAAAAAAATGGGGTTCCGCCCACAAATGGCCGACTTCATGTAGGGTTTAGGGTGGGGTCATAATATAATTTTTACTTGTCTTGACATGATTGTTCTATGAGTTACCAAATTTCATTTGTCTAAGATGAAAAACCGTCTGTCATTCCAATGTATAACCTATGTTGGCCTAGTTTGAGTGGCTGCTAATGAGTCATTTTTGCAAGATTTTCATTTTTTTTCACATTGATACACATTTGTTCCCAACCTTGATTTTGGGTCACAGTTGGAATTAGTGCCGACGAGCATCTATTGAGTCGAACAACAAAGTCCAGATAATCTGAACCCCCTCATTTCAATGACACTTTTATGGATGTTACCACGGTACAATAGTTGTAGATAGGGGTATGTTCTTATTGGCTTTTTGTCAGTATAGTGGCCAGTGTCAATCAAATTTCAAAAATTAAGACAAAAGTAATTTTTTCACAGTCTTCATTCAAAAGTTCAAGGGGGCGCTGTGGAGCAATGTAATGTAATGACCTATGTAAATTGTATGTTGTGGCATTCAGTTTAACTTAGGTTGAACAAAACGTATCATTAATGCTCCGGAAGTTTCATAACCCTGCAAATTGTGTTATGAAGCATTTTGTTAAAATTTCAAAAAAGGGCTTTGTGTTTTCAGTTCAGCCAGGCTTAACCACGCCCACCATTTTAGAATAATAACAAAATTCAAGAAATGGCCTCAAATCCCACATGGGTAAGATTTTCAGCTTTTTGACCAATTGGCCAAGTTTGAGAATGAATGAACCATTGCGTAAAAAAATATTCAAATTCTGAGAGTGTAAAATGGACCAAAAAATGGGCTTCCTCCCACAAAAAAGTGGGTGTGACTTCCTGTAGCGGTTTAGTGGGTGGGGGGCCATAATATAATTTTTTACTTGTTTTGACAGTTCTTATGGTTCTACAACAATTTCATTTGTATACGATGGAAAAAGGTCTGTCATGCCGAAAAATGGATTTTGAACGGGGCAGAAGCGGTGGGCTATGGAGTCCTCATTTTGAAACATAAATTTTTTGTGCACATCGAAAATTACACCTGTGTTTGGACAACTTGAAGGTCTGGAAATTAGTTGGATTAGTGGCAGAGTAATATATTTAGTTTAAAACAACAACAGTACATTACTCTGAACCCAATTTGGCTGATTCAATGAACATTTATGATGATACCATGGTAACCATAGTTACAAAGTAGAGGGATGTTCTCGATTGGCTTTTTGTTCAGAGTGTGAAGCCAGATTTCATGTCAAATTTCAAATGTTTTGACCAAAGTAATTTTTTCTTTAGTCAAATTCAAAAGTTCAAGGGGGCGCGCTTGTGTCAGCAATGTATGTCGGATCTTATGTAAAAATGCTATGTCATGCTGGTCGATCAGATTTTCAACAAATGTGTAGATGAATGCCGGGAAAATAGGACGCTGCTGTATCAGTTATTGGCAATGGAAACGTCAAAAATAATTTTTTTCTTTGCATAGCCCAGCCACACCCCCATTTGAATGACGTTAAAAAAAAATCCAAGGACAGTGAAATGAATACGCACCAGGGGGGTAGTAGGTCATTTTTGACAAATTTTCAAGTTCTAGAATGAGAATCCATTGCGTCAAAAAAAAATCAAAAGTGAGAGTTTAAAAATGTCAAAAAAGTCAGGTTCCGCCCACCAATTGGCGGACTTCTGTGAGGGTTTAGGGTGGGGTCATAATACAATTTTTTACTTGTCTTCACATGTTCTATGGTTCGACCAAATTTCATTTGTCTACGATGAAAAAGGTCTCTCATTGCCCCGTGTCTAATGTATTTTGATTTTTGGGGTGGCGTCTATTGAGTCCCAATTTGATATGTGAATTTTTTTGAACATTAAAATAAGAAATTTTTCACCAACCTTGATTTTGGAGGGTCAATAAAGGGACTTTTTGTTAACGTTCAGGGGGTCAAAAAATGGCTTCATTTGGCAACCAAAATACTAAGAATAATAATAATAATAATGGAAACTCATTTTTTCCCCTTTTGTTTCTCCTAAACCACAAAAGCGACTCAGTGATGTGACTTTTGCAAATTGTGCCCATCACAAATACAGGCCACTCTGAATTTTTTCACAGTCCACGACAAAATCACTTGTACAGGCTACGAATTTTTGAAAATGAAATTTGATAGAGGGGCGCTAGAGAGTCAATTTGTAAGATAGTGCCATGATTTGCATATCATTGGTTCAGCTCACAATGTGCATAAACGCTGTGGGGAGCGTTTTTACCAACAAAAAATGCGTGTGTTTGTGGTGGAGCGGCGTTTGGATGCGAAACAGGAATATAGGTGTTTTACGAGAGAAATATTTTATCGATAATACTAACAAAAAAAATTGCAATCTTGTTTGTATAAAAATTCCCCATGACCTATTGCACAACCGGAAAGTCAATATTCAAAACTATAAGTGATGATCTGTAATCTCACATGGGTTTTTAGTGGTAATTTTGGCCAAATTTGAAGTGTTGTGATTGAAAACATGTGCGAGGAGATGTCCTGACTGTGAGGGTGTTATCTCCTTTTGTCATCACCGGGTTTGATCCAATATGGCCGACTTCTGTACATTTTAGGGCGGGGCCACAATATATTTTGTCATGTGTCCCGACATGTTCTATTTTTGACGTGAGTTCCAGATTTTTACGTCGACCGTTTTTCGAGTCGGGCTCCATAGGCCCAAGGGAAAATCAGAGTTTGAGGTGTTGGCGCTACCGAGTGTTCTTTCGTTAGTTGATTTGGCGGTCTCCGGTGACAATAGAGTTGGAGAGTCTAATTTTGGACACCAATCACTGGACATGTCGAGGTCTGTTAACCACTTGATTTTTGCTATTTTCCCAGTTTCGGTCGCGGTTTTAATGAGTCCCTCGCGGGACGTTGTTCCGGCTCGGGCATAATAATAATAATAAGAAAAGAAACTTTCGAAGAAACAATACCCCTCGTCTCACGTCGTGAGCGGCGAGGGCCCAATAAGAAGAAGAAACGAGGCGAAAACAATACCCCTCGCCGTCACTTCGTGAGCCAGCGAGGGCCAATTAAAAGCCGCCACGCAGGCGATGATGGCCCTCGGCCACGGCGCGACATGCATCCCCCGCGACCCGCCGGGGGCCCAGCCACCGCCTCCAAGCAGTAGATATCCCCCAGCCATGGCCACCCCCGGCGCCTCGCCCCCCCCCTAGCCCCCCTCACACTGTTTCCATAGTGCAGAGTGTAGCATTGCATTTAAACTGGTGGAGGTCTGTGACTTAGAACCACTTCAACTCGTGCATATAAGGTATTAGTCTCATTGACTTTTTTGTTTTGTTTCAGGTCTTTATTTATTCCCCAAGTTTCATGCCAATCACACAAGTGGTGTGTTTTAATATGCATATAGGGGGCGCTCCTATGAGAGTCCACTGGTCACATGCTCATTACTCTGCTGCGTTCACATTTTATTTTACATCAGTGGGGATAGTTGTAGCTCTTTAGACACATCCATGTGTCCCTGTGAGTGGGAATGAAGGGAAACAGGAAATAAAGGGTGTTTTTTGACGGTGAGGTATGGACACAAACGGCACAAAACATGGATGATTATTGATAAGCTACGTCTATAGATGTGGCATGTGGAGTTATAACTCATTTAGATGTATAATTTAAGAGTAGATAGCTTTAATAAGTACACATATGTCAAAGTGGTGTGGGAATTTTGAAACTAATAATTAAGTCCTATTTTGACACAGTGAGCTACACAAAAAACTATAATGAATATCCCGAAAAAATGGATGGATATTGATAAGCTATGTCTATAGATGTGGCATGTGGAGGTTTGAAATCATTTAGATTAAAAATGTAAGAGTAGATAGATTCCATATACACATATATGAAAGTGGGTGTGGGGAATTTCAAACGACAATAATTCAGTCCTATTTTGACAGTGAGCTACACAAAAACTATAATGAATATCCCCCAAAAAATGGATGATTATTGATAATCAACCTGTATAGATGTGGCATGAGGAGTTTGAATTCATTTAGATGTATAATTTAAGAGTAGATAGCTTTAATATACACATATATGAAAGTGGTGTGGGATTTTCAAAACAATAATTCAGTCCTATTTTGACAGTGAGCTACACAAACAAACTATAATGAATATCCTCAAAAAAAATGGATGATTATTGATAAGCAATCTGTATAGATGTGGCCTATGGAGTTTCAGCTCATTGGGATGAAAAACATAGGAATAGATAGATTCCATATACACATATGTGAAAGTGGTGTGGGAATTTCGAACCAATAATTCAGGGCCGGGTATTTTGACAGTGAGCTACACAAAAACTATAATGAATATCCCAAAAAAAATGGTGGGGGGTTATTGAGAAACTACCTCTATAGATGTGGCCAATGGAGGAGTTTCAGGTAGTTTGGTTGAAAAAACCTAAGACTAGAAGGGTTTTATATGAAAACGAACTGTGAAGTGGAGTGTTTTTTTTTGTTTCAATCCAAAAATGAGGTCATATTTTCACGGCGAGCTACACATAAACCGTGAAGAATATCCCCAAAAAAATGGAGATGATTATTGATAATCAAACCTCTGTAGATGTGGCGCTGTGGAGTTTTGAAGTCATTTAGATGTATAATTTAAGAGTAGATAGCTTTAATATACAATATGTCAAAGTGGTGTGTGGAATTTTAAACTAATAATCAAGTCCTATTTTGACAGTGAGCTACACAAAAAACTATAATGAATATCCCCAAAAAAATGGATTGATTATTGATAATCAATCTGTATAGATGTGGCATGTGGAGTTTCAGTTCATTGGGATGAAAACGTAGGAGTAGATAGGTTTCAAAAAGACGTATGCGAAAGTGAGATTTTTCAATGATTTATTCTGGAGTCATTGCGCCCCTGCTGGCCAACCGTGAGAAATAACCCGCATGCTTGTAATATAATTTTTTGCTTCTTCTGAGGTGTCCAATGTACTCCCCAAATTTGGTATGAATCCGATAAAAATTGATGTGGTCACGTCTATGGTAGGGGGCGGCCCCATAGAGGGTTCATTTTGATTACACTTTATATTGCATTTGATTGGAGGGCCAAATTAAACATATTTGACTGAAAATTGAGATGTCTCGGGCAAAGCCCGTGTGGAGTAATAGATTTTTAAATGTTTTTTGTTTGAGTATTTTGCGCCCCCCTGCTGGCCCAATGTAAGAAATAGCCTATACCCGTAATATAATTTTTTGCTCCATTTCGGGCCCCAAATTTATTCCCTAAATTTGGTATGAATCCGATAATATTGATGTGTCACGTCTATGGTAGGGGGGCGCTAAAGTGTTCATTTTGATTAGGACGTTATAACGCATTTGATTCAGGGCCAAAATGAAAATCATGCCATGTGACTCATAAATTTGAGATGTGTCGGGCAAAGCCCGGTGAGTAATATATTTTTAAATGTTTTTTGTTGGAGTCTTTGCGCCCCTACTGGCCAGTTGTGTGAAATGACCCATGCCCATAATATAATTTTTTTGTTCATCGTCATATCCCAGATTTATTCCCCAAATTTGGTTGTAATCCAATAATGTTGACGTTTCACGTCTATGCTAGGGGGCGCTAGAGTGTTCATTTTCATTACACTTTATAGTCCATCTATACATGCCATAATTACACATATGGTCATGTGATTGTGAGATCTGTAGGACAATGCCCTCCTGGTCGTGAGGGGACAACGAAAAATACAGGAAACTGGAAGGGCGTTTTTCGATGGCGGCGTGCGGGCGTAGACATGAAATTGTCCCCAAAAAAAGCATGTTTCATGAAACCCCCATGTGTCCAGATGTGACATGTGAAATCTGACGTCTTTTGGGATGAGAAACTCTGTGACTGATTACATTTTGAAAACAGGCGGCGAGAAATGTGGCGAATATTCGATCGAATATGACCGACTTCCTGTCCGCCTTAGGCAGCACTATGATTGGCTTTTTGCTCGTCTCATGAGCTCTATCACTGTTGCGAATTTGGCTTTGCTACGGCGAAATATGCGAGTCGGCTCCCAATTCATTCGAAAATTTGCAATTTCTAGGTGGCGCTGTCGAGACTGCGTGTCTGGGTCATTTTTGTGATGCATATTTTTAATCGAATTTTTCGCGGGGGGGAGGCCGATCGATTTGATACCCCCATGTGAGACTTTCCGTCGACGTTTAGGGGTGAAAAATCGCGATCCCAGGGGGGAGAAAAATAATAATAATAATAATAATAATAAAACTGCAAGCAGTGATAAAGGCCCTGCCACCCTTGCGACCGCGGGGACACACGCCACCGCGGAGTTCGCGCCTTTCGTTCCCCACTTACATCGCCCCTCCACCCAAAATCAGCAACTGAGTAATACTACTCCATTCATTCCAATGAGAGCATTTATGACATTTTCACACCTGCACAGTAGGAAATAGAGGGTATGTCTTCATTGGCTTTTTGTTCATTATGATGAGTGGGGAATATGTTTACCAAATTTCGATGGTCAGTGACAAAGTAAATTTTTTCATCCGCAGTTTAACAAAACCCCATGTATTTCAATGAGAATGTCTGTCGTTGCATGGCAACACACTTTCAAATAGAGTTATGTCGTCATTGGCTTTTTAGTTCAGTATGGAGATAGGTGAATGTCCCATGGCGAAATGTCAAATGTTTTTGAAAAAGTAAAATTTTTTTGGGTCCCATTCAAAATTTCCAGGGGTGGCGCTGTGGAGCAACTGGTAATATGACAGCATATGTAAATAGTATAATATATGCGTTCAGAACATAATTTTGGGCAAAATGATCTTAATGCCGGGAACACAGAAGCCCTGTATATTTGAGTTACATGCGACTAAATACTCAAAAAAATAGATTTTTTCTTTGCATGTGGCCACCCCCACATTTTATCGACTTAGAACAAATCAAGTGAGTCCCCTTTCATCCCACATGGGTCTAGTTCATTTTCTCCAATTTTCAAGTTTCTCAAGAAAATCCATGGCGTAAAAAATCCAACGTTGAGAGTTTTTAAAATCTAAAAAAAATGGGTTCCGCCCACAGTGGCGACTTCCTGTAGGGTTTAGGGTGGGGTCATAATTTATTTTCTACTTCTGTTGACATGTTGGTATGGTTTCTACCAATACATTTCATTTGTCTACGGTGAAAAAGGTCTCTCATTGCAGTAATGTATTTGAACTTTGAGGTGGCGCTATAGAGTCATTTTGAAAACATTATTTTTTTCACATCAAAATACCCATTTTTTCACCATTCTTGAATTTGTGGGTCATAGTTGGATTAGTGCAGAGCATCTATTTAGTCCAACAAAAAAGTCCAGTACTCGAGAACCCTATTCTTTCAATGGGCACATGTATTTTACGTTCCACGGGGTACATAGTTGCAAATAGAGGTATGAATTCTCAATTGGCTTTTTTGTTCAGTAATAACAAGGCAGATACTCGCCCGCCCAATTTCATCAAGATGTTAATGATTGACCACGTAATATTTTTCAGTCCTATCTCAAAATAGTACTACTAACTCCACCTCATTTACCAATGAGAGCAATATTATGACCTTTTCATGGCCTACACGAGTTTTTGAAAAGAGAGGTATGTCGTCATTGGCTTTTTTTGGTCCTTAGGATGACTGGAATATGTTGTACCAAATTTTGTGATGATCCTAATGACAAAGTGATTTTTTTTTCATCCCATTTAACCAAACCCCATGTAATTTCAATGAGAACTGGTCGGTCGGTGCCGTGGCAACGCACTTGCAAATAGAGGTAGGTTCTCATTGGCGTTTGTTGTTCCGTAATTGAAATAGGGCATGTCCATGCCAAATTTCAGAAAACTTTTTGAAAAACGTAAAATTTATTTGGTTTCAATTCAAAATATTCAAGGGGGCGCTGGTGGGAGCAATGGATTGTCTCAGCTAGTGTCAACTTGTATATCATGACATTCAGAGAACAATTGTGAGCCCGAAAATGTATTACTAATGCGTTTAACCAGGACACTGCCTGTTTGAGTTAGGTTGCAATTCAATACTTCAAAAAACGCATTTTTCCTTCGGGTAGGTTGGCCACGCCCACATTTTATGACTTAGGTAACAATCCAAGTGAGTTGCCTTTAATCCCCCATGGGTCCTAGTTTATGTTTGACCAATTTTGCAAGTTTGTTGAATGAAAACCATGGTCGTTAAAAATCCAAACGTTTTGAGAGTGAAAATTTCAAAAAAATTGTGTCCGCCCACAAACAATGGCCCGACTTCCTGTAGGGTTTAGGGTGGGGGTCATACTATAATTGTTGACTTGTTTTTTTGGACCCATATGTTGGACTAATGGTTCTAACAAATTAATTTTGTCTAAGAATGGAAAAAGTCTGTCATTGCCG
>JAIEZT010001150.1:0-18833 GCA_019594935.1 Periophthalmus modestus | reverse complement strand
GGAAGTGAGCACCAGATCAAGGCCGTTATAAGGGTGTTGCTCAAAGTGAAGAGGAAAATTATTATATAATACAAATACAGGTAATAAGGAATGGAGGTGGTCTCCCAATAGGCGGCTCCATTAAACTTTGTAAAAGTGCTTGGCGCATTGCACCAAGTCCAAAGGGCGATGCGGTGTAAATTCAAAGAGCCCAAAGGGCGGGAAAGAAGCAGTTCGCTCTATCTCTCTGCGTCACAGGTACATTTGTAACCACTTGGCAGTCTGTGAGTTGAGAACCAACTGTGCGACCCGTGACGGGCATCCAAGCGTCTAGCCTCAATCCTGGGAAGGGGTTCAGGCATCCTTTCTGGGTCTTTGCGTTAAGGCAACCTGTAGTAGAAAGACACGGTCGCCGTTTCACCATGTTTCTTAGATACACAACGCTTGACAAGGGGTGACAGAATGGAACTGCGCTTGGTCGCACCACCCCATTATCCAGCAGGCCGTGTATTATGGGCATCACGTGATCGTAGTGCGGCGATGGTGGGAGGAAGCTCTGGGCGAGATCGTTGTCGTACAGGTGCCTCATCAAGTAGAGGGGATTTCAGGTTCGTACCAATGGTGTACGATCCTAGATCGCGGTTGCGCCTTGTCTGGAAGATTGGGTGCACATGAGTCTTTAGAGTAGTTCAGTGCTTGTCTGCCTTTGTTTGGGTGACAGACTAGGCCAGGAAGTATAGACAGGTTGAGTGATGGACACCATCTACTGAAACTGGTGGGTAATGCGAATATCTCATGACTCACTCTCCTCCAGGACATACATAGTTGCTGGACTGCGATGAGTGTATACTACATGAAACTCGCCCAAGCTGGGTGCGAGATGGCTGGAAGCCCAAGTGCTCGAGCGCTACATGAAATTGGAAGCTCTATGCCCCGTGATGGACAGCCAGGAGAGGAGGGGAGGACAGAAGCCGGCTGGCAATGGGCTGGTCCCAGATCAATGGCTTCCAGGCAACACAGATGGCAGTGTTAGATTGGACTGCACGAAGGGACGACTGGGATGGACCAGGTTAGGGAAACCGCTGGGATGCCAATGCTCGGGCACTTGGACCCGCCTACCCCGGTACCCATGCATAGTCGCGTTTCAATCTGATTGGCATGTTTACTATACTTCTCTCCATCCTTTGCCAGCGGTTCAATAAATGAGGCACTGGAAAAAAGAGTGGAGTCTAGGACCCACTCATCGGAACAGCAAATTTCAACAGCAATTGAATGAGGATTCATCCCAAAGAGAGGCCAGGTACTGTGATGTGTGCTCTGGTCGACTCATTGGGGGGGAGGGGGCTTTAACGACGGAAGGGACACCCTATTTGGGGGGGGTTCTTCGGCACAGTTAACTTCTTATACCCATGTACCCTTGATAGGGATCTCAGGCCATTAGACAGCCATAAGCCGTAACCAAATGCCATTTTTTCAATAGGCCTTACCTTGTGGGCCTTGAAGACTTTTGACAAAAGAAGCTCTCCGTGATTGTGGGAGCCATAGACCAGTATCTAGGAGACAGGGGACGATTATGCCCCCAATGCTCACCCTACACGGGGCAGCCTCTCCAACGAGGTCGGACTATAGACATTTGAGCCCACAAACCCCTTTTTGATGCAGGGCTCTTCCGCACGGCAGAGGGGCCTACTAGGTTTTCCGGACACTGAAGTCTGGGCCCTCTCCCACAACTGACTGCGGTGATAGCAAACTTCGGAAGCTAGACAGGCACGTGATTGCCAGGTTTAGATTTACTTCTCAAAAGAACGCGCAATCAGACCGGGTCTATTGCGGCGAGGACAGATAATGATATCTGCCTGATGCTGAGGGCGTTTTCTGGAATTTGAGCCGCATCAGTTCTATAAGCTTGAGGGACCTGCGCAGTAATGTTGCGTAGTATACTAATGGTAGACTGGGTTTGCGAAGAGGAGTCTTTTATTTCGCAAGTTTTTCTATCAATAGGCTTGGTGAGACTAAATGCGAGAGGCGTCTCACCACGCAGCCTGTTGATAGTCACAAGAAAATGCCCGAGTGGGACTATTAGTGGCTTGCTCTACTGGCTCGGCCCATGAGTAGCCTATTGAACGGAGGTGGTGCTTTAAAACATCGGTGATATTTTCAAGCACACGTTGCTTTTGTATTCTCTGCGTAAGTATCATCTAAATGTGTCAATGAACTGAGTCGCGCGCAAGATCCTATCGCATGATTAGGAATACCACGGGAGGTTTTGCGTGAAGCTACATCATAGAAGATTGTAGGGCATGAGGTAATCAGAGAAGGGTTTCACTTCTCTTTGTGTGCGCTGGAGGCATTGAGCTGAGGGCAACCGTGCTGTGTACAACTATAGTTATCCATCGAGATAGAGAAGTCTATCTGGTGTATCCGGTTAGCATGTGGGTAAAACGAATTCACGTGTGCCGGCTTTGCTAGAGGCTCACATCGTGAGCGGATGGTCGAGTAAAGAATAGTAGTTCAGAAACGGGCATGTATAAACCCCAGGCATTACGACCCTGCACGCCATTGGTGTAACAGTTATGACCAAATACAGCACACAGAGTCTGATTATCGGACCGAGGTTGCACACTCAAGAGAAACATGTTATCAGACGTAATAAGGGTACGTCGGCGGCACGCCCATATCAGAGGGTCCGAGCGGCAGATCTGTAGGGTTTCTCACGGGACGTCTAGTGCTTTAGCAGCGACGCGCCGCACGCTAGTGAGACCGATTCTTTGTTAGAGGATTTAAGGTTGTTTGCAGTGCTCCAGTAGTCGGGCCTGTAGGTCCTCCTGTGTTACTGGCGTCGACCAGAGATGAGACTGTGCATGTGGGTGTAGACTCTGTCACGTGGATACTTTTGATTCTCCACTAATAGCTCAGGGGTCGCCCAAAAACAACAGACAAAAAAAACAGCCTATCCGTCAGCAAGCCAATTCTGTAGGCATCCAGCAGGTATCAGAGGGTACAGAATAAATGGAGTGAGAGGTGTTCAAAGTTTAATGATTTAATTTATTAACACATTTGGCAGCCTATAAAACGTTAGAAAGCACATTGGCAATTTAGTACAGGCAGGTAAAGGCGTCAGTGCTTAAGACACAAAAATCAATTATTACTACACAGTCACCAGCAGAGGCGAAGACAACATTAAGTTAGCGGGCACTTCCCTACCGTACGCCATATTTCACCCGTGCCGAGAATGATAAAGCTATATAAAGTGCCACTGTGCAACACGCCTTTAGATAAAGGCCCTAACCTGATAAGGATAAAACAAGTAGGGGATAGAAAAACAGTTGACAGATCTAAGCTGCTCACTTCATAAAACACACACTTATTAGGAGAAATCATACGAAGTTAATCTCATCACCAGAAATCGCAATCAGTCAATCAATTAATTTTTACATTAGCAACAGTAGAAATAGTAGTCTGCAACAGAAATGCCATAGCAGACTCACATCGAGTTTTGGGTGATATTTTATAAGCGTGGTAGATGGCTGAGGTATAGTCGATAGCGTGCCTATGGAGCGATGAAGTGCACAACTGCAATTATTATGCGCGGTAAGCGAACGCATGCACGAAGTGTCATTTTTGAGAATGTGCAACAATGAAAAGATGTCAAAGTGCAAGGTCGGAGATCGACTTAGATTACGGAGCATTTAATGTCGAGTGCCTGTCGGAAACCGAGTGGTCGTGTTTTCGACCGAAGCAAGTAAGGTAAAAGTGGGCGCGTCCTTACGCACGGCGCTTATCAGCCTTCACTCGGACGGTCACGCCTTCACTCCTACTACAGTTCTACTCCCTACTACAATTCTAACCGTACAGATGGATAGCTAAGTTCCCGAGCAGCAGATTTTGTAGTTTTTCAAGTTGAAGGACCCCCAGCGTGGTGCCTCAAGATGTTGGTGCTTATGTCAATACTGCCAACCCGTAAGGTAGCACATCAGTTCCACCGTCTTTTACAGGGTAGCGCACTAGATTCCACATGGCCGCTTCTTCGCTCAACGACATCGCCACAGGCGCCACATGCAGATGCGCAGGGTCACCCTACTCACGCTCACGATCCCACATGAACTAAAGCACAGAGGAGCTTTCAAAGATTCGATACGCCACAAATACGATTCATAAAGTGTATTTTCCTGAAAAGTTCAAACATTAGAATATGGAGTCAAGTGTCAAGAAACCTATATTTCACATATGAGATGTTTTCCTTTATCTTATGACTGTTTGTGCTAAGAGTCTCACAAGGTCTTCTACTCTCCTCTCCCCTTCTGAGTCCGAGCGCTCTGACTGGTGTGCGACGGGGACACACAGCTGGCAACAGATATAATAAAACTCGCTTAATCAAAAAATGGAATTTTTTTATGTGTGCGATTTCCTCTCAGGATTTCATTATATATGACGACGAGGGGGGTGGTTAGGTGTCATGAGGGAGAGGGGCAAAAGTCACTCGGGAAAAGGCAGGGCCGCTGATAAATTATTACTTTTGTTATGCGGGACCGGTGCGAATGCGGTCACGACAGACCGTGTGGGGTAACGGGACAGCCCGGGGTTGGGAACCACTGTGGGTTAGAATGCGGCCACAGCATGCTAAATCATACGTGAGTCATCCGTTTTAAAGCAGACTATTGTGCCTTTGGTTGGTCTGCTGTACAGTCAAAATATATGACAACCATGGTCATTAGGTACATTGGACGTTTTTAACCAACTGTGATGTGCCATGGGAGCCACAAGATAGAGACGTGCAGTGAGGCGTTGGACTTTAGACGTCACGCTAGTTGCGAGGTACTGGATTCTTTCTCTGTATCTCAAAATGACCGACGGCTGTTGTGAACGGTATTGGATGCACCTATAAGAAAATTCGACTTGAGAAGAAAAGTAAAGTACAGGAGAGTGGCCGGTGCCTGGCCGTGGTGGTTAAAAAACGGAAGTTCTTGCGTCGGAATAAATAAGGAGATCAAAGTTGGTTAAACCATGCCTACAAACTCATCAATTACAGCTCTGAGATGGGTGTATGTGATTAGGGAGGAACCGTAGACAGATGGCCAGAGTATTGCATCCACTGATCCAAAGGTTGCACCGTTCAAATCCACTCTCGGCGCAATAAACGGTCTTTGGGTGAGTGGTCAGAGTCTGTGGTCGAGACAAATGGGGGTTGGTGGTGAGATTCCAACTTCCGAATAAGATGAATGCTGGTGTTTTGGTGGGCCACCGACTAATCTTAACTAGGGATGTTTCGAAGGAGCATCGTGAAGCAGGACACCTCGGTCGAATATTGGCTCAAATGGTTCGACGCTTGTCTGAGGCCTCGGAGAAGAAACACCGACCTGATATGGACAAATTTAACCATGCAACCAGCACACAATTATGAGTTGGGAACCAAAACTTATGTTTTCTATTATTGAGAAGTCGTAAATGTATATATTCTGATTTTGAGACATAAGACATAACGTCACACAATACTCAGCGATACCCAACCTTTTTCAGAAATTAATTTGGTGCATCTTTTATTACTGCTAGCAGGTTAGCCTTGTAAACCCTACGGATGTGCCACTGGAACGACTCTGAACGGCTCGAAGCCAATCCAGAGCAGAACAATCGCTGAGCCACTGGAACGCGTGCGATACACTGAATGGAGATGAAAGCAGAGCGGAAGCAGGAGGGGGAGGGACTGTCAGGTTTACGGGGGACACACTTCGACGACTTTGGTGCCGTGACTTCCTGCGAGCTCTGCTGGCGGACACAGCTCAGAGCAGTGCTCGGAGCAATTGTGTCAGAAAAATACGACGACATGCTCCATGTGCTCCGTTGGTCACTTTGCCCATCACTAGCTCGGAACCCCCCTCGCCGGGGTCGCATATCCGGTATGATGGTGTCTGTGAATGGGGGCGTGGGGACCTGATGTAAATACCTTGGTGGTGTGTTTGTGGTGTTAGAACAGACCTATGGTTAAATTGGTTAAAATCTAATATTGGTCTGTTCTAACGAAAATATTTTGAATTCTCAGACTTATGGCGCATCTTGTAAGTGAATAAATTAAAACTCACAAAAATGCAGATGAAGGAGTGCGTCTAATAACTTTCAGTGAGTAAATGAGAAAGGAAAACTGTATGATGTGGTGTAGAAAAAGAAAAGACATTTGCAAATGTCTCTTTTGAAATATGATAGACGCAGCTGCTATTTCAGCTGTCGCTTTAGTCTGCACTTACCCTAGTATGTACACTATAAATCATGACAATGTTGGCAGAGCTCCAGGGGCTGCTCCAGTCTTGTCTCTCTAGTTTCTGGGGAATCACAGAACAGCTGTATAAGTGTGCGCACGAAAGCATTATGGGTATTTAGCTCCAAGTGCCTTGACCTCGGTCGCCTGAGCGCTCTGCCTCCTGCGGGCAGAGACATCCTTCACAGGTGAGACTTTTCAGAGGTTGTGGGCGGGACGTGATTTCATGTAGTTTGACAAAGAGATATGTAAGCAAAGTGGAACTTATGGCCGGTTATTTTAGTTTGATCCACAATGGTAAACTCCCATTAATGTCAGTGCCATTGCCCTCCACTGCGAACCACCATAGCATCACCAGAGTGACGGACTGACTGTGGCAAAGTCTTCAGCTGTCGAAGCCTCTTAAAAACTGTTCTATTTTGTGGGCAAAAACATGGATCTGGAGCTTACTAATTCGGCGACACACATGTTTCAAGTATCTGATCGTGCAGCTGTTTACAGTTTGCACTAAGGCTACCGCTAACAGCCAGAGCAGAAGTAAGAATACACATCTGTGTTGCTGCCACGATTTGCAGAGGAAGCGACATTTTGATGGAACCAGTAACCTAATATTTTAAACATTGTCGTCTGGTAAGTAATGTAATATAAGGTATTTGCCACATGGAGCGCAGGGTCAATTTGTTGTGTGTCTTGGCAAGACACCCCGTACGAGAGTATAAATGTGGTGGTTGTGTGTGAACGTGGTGGTGGAGGGGAAGGGGTGATAGATGGCGGCAGATTGGCAGGTCAGTCACGCAGGGATGGCGGTACGTGGCCACAACGCAATGGAAACAAAAGAGTGAGCTGGTCGGGTGGTTGTGGGGGGTGGGGGGGTTGAGCGACTTATTTAGATGCAGGATTGAACGACAACGAGCGACACAGACTTTGTTTATTCTAATAGCCACGTCCTCGGGGGTCTGGACTGTTTTAATCCATCAGACAGGTCTCGGACCATGGCAATTTTCTGGGCCTCAGTATCGGAATCGGATCCAAACAGGCATCCATAGCGAACCTTATTACAACGGGAGGGTGCGAAAGCTCCAAAACTATTCCTAACTGCCGCACGAGGGCATTGGCACCAGAGGAATTCATGTAAAAAAAAAAACTAATAAGAAGCAGAAGAACACTAAAGACGAATAAAATTGTGAATAAGAGTTAATCTGACTTTTTTTACATAGAAATACCACAAAATAACCAAATGTTTTCACAACTCGGACTCGTTGTGCCTTTCCGCTGTTGTCAGCAGATACATGCCTTGAAATCGAATAAATGATGTTTCTACTAAGACAACCTTTGGCCAACGAAGACAACAGTCAAGGATAATCAAACTCTAAGTACTTAACGGAATGACAGACATGAAAATGAAGGGATAGTATGTAAGTTTCTCGAGGTGGGGAAAGTCAAGCGCATGATCCATGGAAACAGAAGAACCATCTTTTGGAACATTCTCCATGAACAGATAGATTGTGTTTTATGCCATATTGTGGAATATTATTTCCCAAAAGAACAACATTTCCAGGGGAAAACGCAGGAGAAGGCGCGCCTTAGGCTAAATATAGAGTCGTGGGTTTTGGAGATGCACGCTCTGCGCAGAGTAAGGAACATGCTTTGCAGGTAGGCGATAAAAAATCGTTTTATTTAAGCCTATTTTTTGGGCAAAAAGAGTTACCGACTGTTGCGTTTATTGAGTATTTTCATACTCAAGCGCATACTGTTAAATGACATGGGTGTTAATATAGGGCTCATAAAAGTTTAGGAGATGCAAGAGGTACGCCAGAGAACGATGCACGTTTTTCGGCAACAGAAATTTTAGAGCTATTTTTGGCCTAAAAGTTACCTACTGGCGCTTTTAAGTAAAGCCTTCTCTGAGATCGTGTCGTCAGCTCACACAGACGTACAGTAAATCCATGCAATATGCTGGTCATAATTACAGCGCGATACCGTTAAAGGACACAGTTACTTAATGTGGTGGGCGAGGGGCAGCCCTGTCGGGGGATGGAGATGAGGGCGATGGCACTAATTGTGCAGCGCCAGGTTCACGTGGGAAAAGTCACCGGATCCCTGTTGTGTCCAGGTCTAAAGGTGTGTACAGCGACTGGACTACTGTTAGCTTGCTGGCGGTCAGATGTAGCTTTGATTAGCACTGTTCTCCCTGTGTGTGCTGAGTGAGACCCGCGGCATGAGGCATTATAACCACAGCCGCCGACAGTATATCACACTGACCTATGGGAGGATGGGGGCCGAGGATGCTATTGTCGGTATGACTACTATACTAGTACTACGTACTGCTTATACACGTGAAGGGATTCAAGGTATAAGTCAATAAGTGTGATAATTCATGTCATGGTAAGAGAGATAACAAAAATATATAATTAAAAGGGTTTTGGAGCTTAATAGTCATAGCAAAAGACGAAGTGTAAACTGTGAAATGGACGAATCGTTGGAGTGAGGGTTTAGCTGCTCATCCAAGTGCTCTTCAGTCTGGGCTAGAATTAGCTGGATCACGGCCTTTATATATGTGCTACAGAGGAGGTTGAAGGATCAAAGTATTTTTATGTTTATTCGTTCAGGGTTGGGATGCTGTCATTATGTGCGGTAAAGTGAGTAGTTAATGAGGTATGGATGCACAGATACCGGACACAGTATCAGGGTGCAGTAGCTCGTACGTTCATGGGCTGTCGATGGATCCAAGAGATCGATACCACTGTAGAGCTTTGGACTTCTTGTCGGAGGCTAATCTCTGCACAGAGACGAGTGAGATTTGAGCTCCTGGCACAGGTAGCCCTAAAGCTGCGACATAAGCACACCGTAATCTTATGTGATGTACGGATAATATACGAATATTTAGGCCTCTAAGGTATTCTATAGTTCCACAAACGATTATCAGGCAGCGTTGTGTACAACTGGGTTGCAGGGTAACTTGTTATTCATTGACTAAAACAACTTAGGATGAACGGGAGCTTCAGAGCTTTGAAAATAAAGGTAGTTATAACATGTCATATGTGTCAAGGGGGCCCTGGCAAAGTAAGATGACACTCGACTATATCGCTAACATGGCTCGTTAGCAGTTAGCGCGGGACTGCGTCTGCCAAATGAGGAGGTGGAAAATATGAAGCCAGTGCTTATCTAAATAAGCTCGATATTTGAATTCTGCCTAACTACAGTGATTTCAGTCGAGAAGATATTAATTCTAAGATGGAAAGTGGCGATATCTATAGAAAATAATGTAAGAATTAATGTAGATTTATCAGCTGTAATAGAACACCATGGAAAGATAAGGGAGGAAACGGTTAGATTTATTATTTTTAATCAGTAGCAGTGTGAGTATCTCCGAATTAGTACTCTTACTCGTTTTTTCAGAGGGGATCGGTGGCATCCCTTAGAGCATTCACAACCCCCATTGCAGGAGTCGTTCACAGGTCGGGTTTTCATAAAAACGATGTAATGAAGTTTCTGCCATAATTAGGACATTTGTTAATTTGACACAGCGAGCGTGATTTACTCGTACTAAATCATTGATGTTTAGGCGAAAAAGGATCGACATGTCACAAAAGCGCGCAATATGAAACGGACCTGCTGTCCTCTGTACCTCGAGGTGGTCCTTGTCTCCTCTGTCCCTCTGAGGTGGGTCTGTCTGTCTGTGTCCCTCTGAGGTGTGTCCTGCTGTCCTATGGACCCTTGTTCCCTCTGAGGGGTGTGCGTCTGTCCTCTGTCCCTCTGGGTGGTCCTGTCTGTCCTCGGTCCCTCTGAGGTGTGTCTGTCTGTCTTCTGTCCCTCTGAGGGTGGTCCTGTCTGTCCTCTGGTCCTCTGAGTGTATCCTGTTGTCCTCTGTCCATCTGAGGTGTTTACGTCTGAGTCCGACAGATGTTCCTAGGGAGGTGGGTACTGTTATGTCCTCTGGCCTCTAGGTGTGTCCTGTCTGGTCCTGTGTCACTCTGAGGTGTGTCTGTCTTGTTCTCTGTCGCCTCGAGGTGTGTCCTGTCTGTACTCGGCCCTCTGTACTCTGAGGTGGTCCTGTCTGTCCTGCTGTACCTCTTGAGGTGGGTCATGTGCGTGTCCTCTGTCCCTCTGAGGGTGTCCTGTCTGTCTGTTATGGTCCCTCTGAGGTGTGTCCTGGTCGTCCTCTGTCCCTATGTGGTGTATCCTGTCGTACTCTGTCCCTCTGAGGTGTGGGTGTACTGTTGTCATCGGTTCTATAGGGGTGTACTGTGTTCTTGTCCTCTGTCCATCGAGTGTGTCATGTCTGTACTCGCTGTCCTCTGAGGTGTGTGTACTGTCTGTTGTCCTCTGTCCCTATGAGGTGGGTCTGTCTGTCCTTGTCACTCTGTACCTCTGAGGGGGGGGTCAGACTGGTCGGGAAGCAGAGATAAACATCCAGACTCCTGTTTTATCTGCAGATCGCCAAAAGGGTAAAGTGTGGGGACAATTTGAGTCCTCTATGAAAAGTCCTCTTGCCCCGAAAAACGAATCGCCTTGGGTCTTCATGCTTTCGCACACATCACATGCACACAACTTCCACTACAAACCACAGCAGACAAACATGCAGCGCACACACAAACACACACACGACCACGCACGCCAGACAGCACACACACATGATGCATGGCACGCACAGCATGCAAACATGCACGAACACACCATGCACGCACCGCATAGACTCAGCATGCGCGTGACCCACACGAACATGCACGCACACAGCCCACACACACACCACACACTCGCACTCACACCACGCGTATACAACACACCTACTTATACCCATCGGCACATACAGCGCACACCACCACGCACCAGTGGAGGGACCCTATAAATCTGTCACAGGCAAATCTCAGGACTCGTTGTGCTTCTGAGCAGGGGCCAGAACGCTAGCCCGCGTGGCACGAAAGGTCGGGGGTACGCGACAGGCCAACATGAGGGCGCCGGCAGGCCGCTTCTTAAACGATAGCAGTTAATCACGTTAAGAGCTGACTCTAAATTTTATATTCTGATTGCTATTTTTTTTAATTACCATTACATTATAGTAGATCTTATAAAATGGACAACATGTCTTAAACTATATACCTGTACAATGGAAGTTTAGAGAAAGTTCAGGTGAGACTCTGACCTCCTCGGTCAATGGGGTCAGTATGTGCGGCGTGGACAGAAGACCGAGGCTCCGCTATGAAGATAGCGCTGAAATGTAGGTTCACGTAAATAAACTGCGTGTGTCTCATTCTGCGCGGCGACGGTGGCGACGGGAAAAGCGGCACAATGGGGAGGGACATGTCATACGGTGTCACAAAAGTTATGCGCTAACTACCAACAGGACGCGTAACACTACGGGCAGGAGGAGAGGCACGTGAGCCTAAAGGCAGCGCAGGTAACGCAAGTGTGTTTGGTTTTCGCTGGGAGCCCCAGAGAAAAGAAAAAATCAGAAAAAGCAAGGAGATGTATTTAAAATATTGCAAGTGATTTTTTCTGTTACCATTACATAACTTGTATACCAGTGTGGAATTAATGGGGGCGTTTGGTGAAGACAATAACGGCGTTTCTAACGTGTTGTTGTTTTCACACTAACGGACTAGTAATTTAACTAATTACTTTTCCCAGCGGGTCCCAAGAGTCGTTACTGTTACTCGACAGTTAAAACGTGGGCGCGTTACTATTACTTCAGTTCAATTGCATCTCATCAGACGTCTCTCAGACGAGGGAGCTGGCAGCTGATGTGGTTCTTTGGTGAGAAGATGGCCGGGGTGAGAAACGTGGGTCTTGTTTGAGATGAGCGAATGGCGCAGGTTAGCGCAGCTAATACGTCGTTGAGGAGCGGGAGCCGACGCAGGCCGCGTGTCTAAATTCACCAAAGGGTCTAAAATGCGCCGCTCGACGGTGCATTATGTCGGCGGTGCTCGACCCGCACGGTGGGTCGAATCAGGGTTCATTGTGCATTTGGCGAATTGAGGACACGGCCCGCCGCCCATTTTGAGCGAGGCACGCGCAGCAGCTACACCAACTGCGGCGCCTGCAATGGACTACAGTACGCTCGACAAGGCATGATGGGAACGGTGTCCGTCACACGTGTCGCATGACAGCGTGATTGGGCCCAAGTTGAGTTGTGACGCACGAGTTTGACCCAAATTACTGTGAGATATTTGATAGGACATATGTTTTAAATGTGACTAAAGTGTCCAAGGCTGTGATCCGATGAATAACTTTAACCAAAGGACAATATAATTACAATCTGTTAAAAGTGAATAGAGATGTTAAGAGGTTCACATCAGTTGTGTATTTATATTGTACAACAAGAATAAGTAGGCCTAGTTACTTTGCCTGAGTACCTATATTACTTCGTCCAAAATAGTAACTGAGATGGTAGACTCATTTTACTTTTTGGGAGAAGGTACTTGTTAGACTTATAACTAAATTGACATGTTTTGAGATAAGATGCCCAAACGGAGCCAAATTTGTCATTTCAAAGAGGGGCGAAATCGAAAAATGGTAACACAACGGCAGACCCTTCTATGACGTGGGTAACACGAATTGAAGTAGCCCTCTGTTTCGCAAGAAAGGTTGGTGACCGCGTTTTGAGGTAGTCCGTGTGTTCATGTGAACTTAAGCTGTGGATATCATTTGAAACCGTCTGATTTTAGGGTTTCAGTCTTCTTGGTCTTGAGGGCTGTTACACCAGAACCAAACATTCTGAAGTATTCTCTATTTGCAAATAATATTTTGTTAATGGATAATAATACGTAATAAGAATAAATTATTATCTTATTATTCTTAGTATTATTATTCTTATTATTATTAGTATTACTGCACTTTCCAGGGTATTCAAGTGTAACGTTTGTTCCCAAACCAGCCACGGAGGAGATGGCAAAATAAAACTGTCAGGCGTCCAGAGTGTGTCAGAGCTGGAAAGTTTTAACAGTTTTCCTGTAGCATGGTGTAGGTGGTGTCTAACAGGTACGAATCCCCCCTTTAAACGTGCATCATGTAACGGACTCAATTTTCCTTCTCTTTTTTGTGTGTAGGCCCGTGGGCTGATGGGATTATAGAAGTGCACGAAGTGGTGCCATGGATGCAAACTTGCGTTACGGTCGATCTCCATGGGAAGAAGAGGGTAGCATTGTTAGTCCACTTTCGCCAGGTGCGTTGCAATGGGACAGCCTTGTCGCGCCGAATAGTCTCGTAATGCCCTTGACGCAACATGTTCGAATGGTGATTTAAGTGCTTTTGGCGAATGGGAGGTCCTGTGGGCCTCAGTGCTCGAGACAGACGTGGAAAGAGGGGGAAGTGGGTCCTTCACGGTGTAAAACACGTAGCTGTCCACATCACTGCCTGATTTTAAAAAAGAAAAAAAAGAAAATGAGGCAGAAATGATAGCTTACGGGAATAGAAAAGAGATCTAAGTATCTAGAGGGAATTAGACTAGTGTTGAAAACGCAAGCACTATGTATGTTTTTAGAAGAAAAAAAAAGAAAAAAAGAAAAAAAAAAACTTTAATGATTAGTTCATTATGAATTGTATGGCTCTTGGGGGCCGTCTGGTGGCACCGCGAACCTAAGCAGCTGTTAGCGTGTCATGAGGCTGGGGCAGGCCCGTCTTTCAACCATACGACTTCAACAGAATTGGTTTAAAAATATAACTCAGAAACAGGCGGGCAGTGGACAAAAATTATGGTGAACACCTTAAAGGAGGAGACTGAAAATAATGCTGAAGACAAAGGGGACATGTAATTTCAAGGTGTGCCACTAGATTAGCACACAGGTGTCTACAATAGTTTAACAGTCTCGGGTGCCGGCCTACCCACCCACTCGACCGCGAGGTGGGCCTGAAAGGTCGTCATGTGCTCTTGGTGACATGGTGGTACCACGGTTTCACCAGGACCAGAGAAAGCAAAAGCAGAAAGGAGGTTGATTCCAGCGTATTAGAAATAGAAATTATAGATCAAGCAGTAAAGGTAGAAGGATATAAGGACCATCGCTCAGCAAAGACATCTTCGGTTGTTCCGGTGACTACAGTTGCACGTATTATAGAGAATTAGAGATCTACTGGACTGTAGCAAACCTCCACGGACGTGGGGCCGCGGGGAAAATTGAGGACAATCAAGAAGAGACAGGAATAATACAAAGACCCCAGAAAAAATAAATAAACTTTTTAACGCGGATTACGGGTGGAACTTCAAGGCAAGGAAGCGTATCAGTGTCAGATGCACCATCCGTCGGTGTTTGAGCCAGAAGTGGACTTAATGGGAGCGACCAAAGAGGACACCTGTTGAGAAAAAATCATTTAAAAAGCCGCAGATTGGCCTAGACTATAAGGGGGTTGTCTGGAGAGAATGTGCTGGCAGAGTGTCGGAAAGCTGGTCTCAGTCACAGGCCATGGGTCTTGCAACAGATACAATGACCCGAAACACAGCTTAACAGCGATTAAGAAGGCTAAGTAAGAGGAAAATTTGGACTATTAAGTGACCCTATGAGCCTCCGACCTGAATCCTATGGATCTGGGAAAGCGCTTAAAACTGCCGTATGGAAAGGGCAACTTAAAGGACCGAGCAACTGGATGATTCATGAGGAGTGGACCAAAATACCTGCTGAGAGGTGCAGAAGTCTCATAGACAGTTACCGGGAATCGTTGATGCAGTGTATTGCCTCAAAGAGGTGTGCAACAAAGATTAGTAAGTGGTACAATCATGTTTGTCCAGGCCTGTTCATGCGTTTTTTAGTGTTTTGTTTGTAAATAAATGATTTTTGAAGGATATGGTTGAAAAGCAAGGTCTGATTATCATGGTTACATTTCAACGAAGTTGTATTTATTATGAATTTGGCAGAGTCAAGTTCGTTCTTTGGGACCCCATGTGAGTTCTTTGCTTAACGATGGGGTACCAAACAATTTCGTTCACACTGTGAGTACTATACGCAAATACAGTTCTTGCAGTCACTTCAATATGGGCGAACTTAAAAGAAAACTCAAAAAAATGTGAACACAAGGATGCGCAACAGAACTGAAAAAGGCCATGGACTAGTCCTATGTGCCAAGACATTCAAGAACTACTTTTGCCAACCTTCTGAACCATTAATGAACTTAAGATCTCGTCCTCAGGAAAATTCAATGTGTAGTGGGCCATAGGAATCCAGCCCCAGAGGTGATTGGCTGCAACAGGGACTAACAAAGAAGCTTCTGGATCCCACGCGAGGCTGCGTACTTTTTACTTACTGCTCTTCCCCGTTCTGACCTCTAGTCCCTTTTCGCGATTGATGGTCGCTTTGTCAATGTTCCCGTCACTTTATTTGCGTGGCGCAGTGCCTCACCTGTTGTTGTTACACAGTGTACGTTTGGGATTATGTTTCATTTTGATAAGATTGTGTCTGAAAAGGGATTTGGTAGTCTTTTGGGTCGTTATTCGTGTCTACGATGACCATCTACATTTTAAAATGAAAGAGTCCATGGCTGGACCCAGATCGTTTTACTTTTAACCCGTGTGACCGACGACTGAAGAAGCTGGACATAAGAGACAGAATGTCGGGGGCAGACCCAGTTTACCAGTGTTTCTAGATTCTGTGTTTAAAAGTAGTGTTCATAAGTGATGCGCGAACGTGGGAAAGGGGATAGAGGTAGTGATCAGACACACGCGGGAGGTCAGGGTTAGTTGGCAAGGTAGTTCAGGAGCCGATCATTGGAAGCGCGGTGGATCAAGAGATGAGAGCCGTGGAGGCACCCGAGGTGACAGCTAGACAGGATGTGGAGTACTGGTGGTCGGAAGAGGGCGTGAGGGATCATTACCGTCGGTGGAGAGCTGGATCTCAGAAGAGGAGCAAAAACATCCAACGTCTGTGGGAAAAGAGGAGGCAAATGCAAAAAGACAAGACACTGAGCAAGCAGAGCGTACCGCTGTGGATTAGAGATGTTCTCTGCTCGAGCATCTCAGCTCGACCACTGGATGACCCTAAGGAAGCGGAAGTGTTGCGAGCATTGTTTGCGAACGTGCTTCACCACGCCAAAAATCACAGGTGACAGTCGAACCGATGGCCAGTATGTCAGAAGGGCAGAGTAAGCGTGCGAGCTCCGGTTTCAAGCTGCTTTGCGGGAATTGGATGGGGGTGGCTTTTAATTGTGTATAAGAGTCGAATGGCCCCCAAGAAGTTGGGTTTGGAGAGGTAGGAGGTTTGTGACACGGTACTAGTTATTCAGATAGGGAAGAGTTATATTAAAGCAGGTAAGATACAAAGGTCAGAAAGACCATCTAGTACAGAACATCTATTTACACTTGGGACATTACATAACACAAGATACACTCCACCACAGGACACAGAGGTCACGTAGCAGACACTAGGCTGAATACACAGAGTCATAGGTTTTAGGGACAGGTTGGTAGGTGAGTCTTGAGAGTGAGTTTGATGCGGACAGATTGGAGAGTGAGGAGGAGACAGTAAGACGGATATGGTCGGGACAGCTATGCCACAACAAGAGCTCGGTCCAGATTTCATGGGCCTACTTTGATTCTTAATAAGGCGCCGAGGTAGTAAAGTCCGAAGGTTGATTTGTGCGCGAGAAGCCCGACAAACCCAGGCAACACAACTATACAATGAGTACAGGGAAACCAAGACGACCAGTTTGAAAAGTACGGTTTTCTTTTATTTATTTTTTTTTAGTAAGAGAAAGTAAGCCATGTTGTATTGGTATAGCACATTTTATAAAGTGAGGTTCGCCAAAGTGGGAAAGTCGTGATTGTCATTTCAGTGCAGTGTCTCAGCAAGTGGTTACTGTTTCAGAAGGGGGGGGAAAACACGGCACAAAACCGAGAGAAGACGGGGGCTGTGTCTCATGTCCCGAAAAACTTCGACACAAAGTGCCTTAATTGTGCGGTTCGGTGGGCACATTAAGTCGGGCGATGGGTAATTTTCGAACGTACATTGAACGGGGCATGTGGACAACATTGGGAACCTGGCCGGGATTGTTTGCACCCTGATGAAGACGGTTGTGGAGAAACGTGTAGGCCGGTTCCATTCTTAGATAAGAATTGTAATTGTTCGACAACAGAGTGCTCCAATGTTGCAGCTCTACTACTGTTCACATCCACGGCAGTAAGGGTAGTGCTAAGCTATCATCTCTGTTATTTCACATAGCGCTGTACGGTGGTTGACGACGGTGGCTGCGCTCCATCCACACAAGAAAAAGCCAACGGTTAAAGACATGGTGAATACTACAAGTAGTCCTGGCCTGTTTGTGTCATCACGAGTTACAGAAATAAGGGCTTATTTATACTTGATATTACGCGACTATTAAGATAATTCGCAAACAGCACACTTACAGGGTGACGCGGACTGCAGTGGAGGTCTCTCAGAGGGAACATGGCAGAGGACTGGGAGAAGTTTTAGAAACATAACTAAAATATGTTTTTAAAATACAATACATTTGATCAGGTTTAACTAAAGGATTCATGAATAGGTAGTTGTATGTGTTTGAAGAGAGTAAGGAGTCGAAGTTTTGTCGTGACTGGATATGGTCCGCACACACTAACCCACTTATCATTATCTTTTAGTATCACATTTTGTATTAATTATGAGGTTGTGAGTAAATCTGCTACGATTTTGAAAAATAACACGTATGTTTTGGACGGTGATGGCTGTGATGTCGAGTTGAAGTGACATGTCTCTATGGCGATCTCTAGATTGGTTCATATAGTGACATCACAGGGTCGACCCGGCAGGTCACTGGACGTTTCCTACTTGAGCGGTATTGAACAAAAGGTCATTTCACATCTGAACTCTGACAGAGGAAAGGTGCACGTAGGAGAGATATATGAACTGAAACTTCAGACAAATAACTCCAAACCAGTCGTTGTTCTATTCACAGTCGACACGGGTGAAGGCACTAGGACATTGGCGCATCTTTTGACCCAAGAAAAGGACGTCCGCAGTAAGTTTAAGGTTTGAGGCAGGTAAGAAGCAGGGTGTTCATGGGTTAAAGCACATTTTTAGGGTGGTGTGAAAGACGTGTAAGGGGTTCTAACAGTGATGTAAACAGGTACATTCCAGTTTAGAAACACACGTTCACCTATCTGGTGGTGTGGCAGCCAGTGATAGTAGTAGCAGGTTAGGCCTAGCTGTTCATTACATAGGCAGTGTTTCTATGAAGTGTCAGTGCAGAGTAACGTTGAAAGAACAAACCGTATCTGGACCTTAAGTCACTGTGTGATGTGTTTCAGTTCTACGATACAAAGAACGGAGGCCTGCTACTGGGCCGATCTGAATAAGAGACGTTACCGCCCCAACTGACAGCTGATTCCCACGTGGCCACGCGGCGGGCTTGCAGTGGTCAAGTGTCGAAAGGGAGACCTCGGAGTTGGTAGCGATCAAAGGCGCAATTGTACAGAGCCGGACAGGGCAACGAGTGGAGCGCCCACTTAGGACACGACTTAGTGCGTTTTCATGTATTTCTAGATTACTTTGTTTGAGGGGGTAGTGCATGTTCTCAATATTTGATCATAGGTTTACAGTCAGTAGTGTCACTTTGTGGACAAAGGTGTTGTCACTATTGGGTAAAAGTCCTACATTCACAAAAGAGACTCTTGACGCTTAAGTCATGT
>JAIEZT010000115.1:269428-287150 GCA_019594935.1 Periophthalmus modestus | reverse complement strand
AGAGAGGTCACAGCTTCACTCGTGTTTGAGTCCAGGCAAGGATCAAACAAAACTGTTCACCACGTACTGTACACGGAAAAACACAAAGGGACCTACAGTGAGGCAACAAAGTGTTTGTTCAGCCAACAAATGTGCAAATACTCCACTAAAAAGACCAGAGAGGCTTGTGATTTTCATCATAGTTTCACTTTTCACAACTATGAGACTCTCTCTCAGACGTGTTCTTGTTCTTTCTCTTCTCCTCTGTCCTCCACTCGTTCCCTGTATTAATGGCTCCTGTTTGACTCGTTCTCAGTATAAAAGACACCTGTCCACAACCTCAAACAGTCACACTCCAAACTCCACTATGGCCAAGACCAAAGACACGTCAAAGGAACCACAAACAAAACTGTGACCTGCACCAGGCTGAAGACTCAATCTGCAACAGGTGAGCAGCTCGTGTGAACAAATCAACTGTGGAGAATTATTAGAAAATGGAAGAAAGACACTGATAATCTCCCTCCATCTGGGGCTCCACAAGATCTCACCCCGTGGGGTCAAAATGACACAAGAACGAGGAGCAAAACTCCCAGAACCACACGGGGGACCTAGTGAACGACCTGCAGAGGGACCAAAGTAACAAAGGCACCATCAGTAACACACTACGACCAGGGACTCAAATCCTGCAGAGACGTGTCCCCCTGATTAAGGACATGTCCAGGCCCGTCTCAAGTTTGGATTTGGATGATCCAGAAGAGACTGGGACAATGTCAGAAGATCAGATCATGGTGTTTGGAGAAAGATGCTGAGCTGATCCAAAGACCAGACCTACTGTGGAGCATGAGGAAACATCAGACAGACCTACTGTGGAGCATGAGGAAACATCAGACCTACTGTGGAGCCTGAGGAAACATCAGACCTACTGTGGAGCCTGAGGAAACATCAGACCTACTGTGGAGCATGAGGAAACATCAGACCTACTGTGGAGCATGAGGAAACATCAGACTACTGTGGAGCATGAGGAAACATCAGACCTACTGTGGAGCATGAGGAAACATCAGGCTCTGGGGCTGTTTTTCTGGGACCAGGACGACTGATCCGTGTAAAGACAGAATGAAAGAGACATGTATCGTGAGATTCTGAGTGAGATCTCAACCAGCGAGGGCCAGTGAAGATGAAACGTGTCTGGGTCTTTCAGGGACACAATGATCCAAACACACGACGAAGTCCCAGAAGAAGCATTTCAAGGTCCTGCCCAGTCTCCAGAGGAGAAAATCTTTGGAGGAGGAACATCACTGCTCTAGAGGAGATCTGCAAGGAATGGACCAGCACAGCAACAGAGAGAAAACCTGAGACAGAAAACGTCTGAGTCACTGCAGCAAAGGAAGAGAACAAAGTGTTGAGACCAACTTCTGTTACTGAACAAATACTTATTTTACTGAGGAATTTTCAAATAAATTCTTTAAAAATCAGACAATGTGATTCCCTGGATTCACATCAACTTGAGCAGTTGTTGTAGTTCACCTGATTTAAACTCTTCAGTTACATGATCAGTTTTCAAACACTTTTGAACTATTTAATTATATATTTTTTAAATTTATTTTTAGGGATGTGCAATGGCCTCTCATCCTGCCACCTCGCTCTGCTCACTGTGTCCAACCGCTGTGAGAGCGAAGAGACCTGGCCGAGACTGGAGTACCACTGTGTCACAGGTACTACTACTACTGCTACTGCTACTACTACAACTACTACTACTGCTACTACTACTAGAACTACTACTGCTACTACTACTGCTACTACTACTACAACTACTGTAAGTGCTAGCGTGTACGTCACAGTGGGCGTGTCGCAGTGGGAGTGTCACAACTGGTAAGTGTCGCAGTGGGCGTGTTGCAGTGGGCGTGTTGCAGTGGGCGTGTCACAGTGGGCGTGTCTCAGTGGGAGTGTCACAGTGGGCGTGTCACAGTGGGCGTGTTGCAGTGGGCGTGTCGCAGTGGGCGTGTCTCAGTGGGCGTGTCACAGTGGGCGTGTCTCAGTGGGCGTGTCGCAGTGGGCGTGTCACAGTGGGCGTGTCTCAGTGGGCGTGTTGAAAATAGTGGATTAAAGATTAAACTCAAACATGAATCACTACAAACACAACTTCAGAGGAAAACGAGAAGAAACGACGAGAACCTGGAGAAACATCTGAACAAACTGAGGAACAGCTCTATTCATTTTAATGATTTATCGCTATGGCAACGGTCCCGCTTTATAACTCTGAAACACATGAGTACATGATGATAATACTTTAAAATGTTTTTAAATCTTTGTTTTGTTCAGAGCGAAATGTGACGCTGCTCCGGTGCTTCTCTGGGGGGCGCTCTTTCTCCCCTCAGACCTGCAGCGCCCTCTATGAACAGGCCCTGCAAGTACATGTCCAAACAGGTACTGTTCACACTGTTCACACTGTTCACACTGCTCACACTGTTCACACCGCTCACACCGTTCACACTGTTCACACTGCTCACACTGTTCACGGTGCTCACCGCTGTTTCACACTGTTCACACTGTTCACACTGTTCACACTGTTCACACTGTTCACACTGCTCACACTGTTCACACTGCTCACACTGTTCACACTGTTCACACTCTCACACTGTTCACACTCTCACACTGTTCACACTGCTCACACTGCTCACACTGTTCACACACTGCTGTTCACACTGTTCACACTGCTTCACACTGTTCACTGCTCACACTGTTCACACTGCACACACACACTGCTCACACTGCTCACACTGCACACTCACACTGTTCACACTGCTCACACTGCTCACACTGTTCACACTGCTCACACTGTTCACACTGTTCACACTGCTCACACTGTTCACTGCTCACACTGCTCACACTGCTCACACTGTTCACACTGTTCACACTGCTCACACTGTTCACACTGCTCACACTGCTCACACTGTTCACACTGTTCACACTGTTCACACTGCTCACACTGTTCACACTGCTCACACTGTTCACACTGTTCACACTGCTCACACTGCTCACACTGCTCACACTGCTCACACTGTTCACACTGCTCACACTGCTCACACACTGTTCACACTGTCACACTGTTCACACTGTTCACACTGTTCACACTGCTCACACTGTTCACACTGTTCACACCGCTCACACCGTTCACACTGTTCACACTGCTCACACTGTTCACACTGTTCACACTCTCACACTGTTCACACTGCTCACACTGTTCACACTGCTCACACTGCTCACACTGTTCACACTGCTCACACTGCTCACACTGCTCACACTGTTCACACTGTTCACACTGCTCACACTGTTCACACTGCTCACACTGTTCACACTGTTCACACTCTCACACTGTTCACACTGCTCACACTGTTCACACTGTTCACACTCTCACACTGTTCACACTGCTCACACACTGTTCACACTGTTCACACTGTTCACACTGTTCACACTGTTCACACTGTTCACACTGTTCACACTGTTCACACTGCTCACACTGCTCACACTGTTCACACTGTTCACACTGTTCACACTGTCACACACCACACACTGTTCACACTGTGTCACACTGTTCACACTGTTCACACTGCTCACACTGCTCACACTGTTCACACTGTTCACACTGCTCACACTGTTCACACTGCTCACACTGTTCACACTGTTCACACTGTTCACACTGCTCACACTGTTCACACTGTTCACACTGCTCACACTGTTCACACTGCTCACACTGTTCACACTGCTCACACTGCTCACACTGCTCACACTGCTCACACTGCTCACACTGCTCACACTGTTCACACTGTTCACACTGCTCACACTGTTCACACTGCTCACACTGCTCACACTGTTCACACTGCTCACACTGTTCACACTGCTCACACTGTGTCACACACTGTTTCACACTGCTCACACTGCTCACACTGTTCACACTGCTCCACTGTTCACACTGCTCACTGTTCACACTGTTCACACTGTTCACACTGTTCACACTGCTCACACTGCTCACACTGCTCACACTGCTCACACTGTCACACTGTTCACACTGCTCACACTGCTCACACTGTTCACACTGTCACACTGTTCACACTGTTCACACTGTTCACACTGTTCACACTGCTCACACTGCTCACACTGTTCACACTGCTCACACTGTTCACACTGTTCACACTGTTCACACTGTTCACACTGCTCACACTGTTCACACTGTTCACACTGTTCACACTGCTCACACTGTTCACACTGCTCACACTGTTCACACTGTTCACACTGTTCACACTGCTCACACTGTTCACACTCTCACACTGCTCACACTGTTCACACTGTTCACGCTGCTCACACTGTTCACGCTGCTCACACTGTTCACACTGCTCACACTGTTCACACTCTCACACTGCTCACACTGTTCACACTGTTCACACTCTCACACTGTTCACACTGCTCACACTGCTCACACTGTTCACACTGTTCACACTCTCACACTGTTCACACTGCTCACACTGTCACACTGCTCACACTGCTCACACTGCTCACACTGCTCACACTGCTCACACTGCTCACACTGCTCACACTGCTCACACTGCTCACACTGTTCACACTGCTCACACTGTTCACACTGCTCACACTGTTCACACTGCTCACACACTGCTCACACTGTTCACACACTGCTCACACTGCTCACACTGTTCACACTGCTCACACTGTCACACTGCTCACACTGTTCACACACTGCTCACACTGTTCACACTGCTCACACTGCTCACACTGTTCACACTGTTCACACTGTTCACACTGTTCACACAGCTCACACTGTTCACACTGTTCACACTGCTCACACTGCTCACACTGTTCACGCTGTTCACACTGTTCACGCTGCTCACACTGTTCACACTGTTCACACTGCTCACACTGTTCACACTGCTCACACTGTTCACACTGTTCACACTGCTCACACTGTTCACACTGCTCACACTGTTCACACTGTTCACACTGCTCACACTGTTCACACTGGTCACACTGCTCACACTGTTCACACTCTCACACTGCTCACGCTGCTCACCACTGTTCACACTGTTCACGCTGCTCACACTGTTCACGCTGCTCACACTGTTCACGCTGCTCACACTGTTCACGCTGCTCACACTGTTCACACTCTCACACTGCTCACACTGTTCACACTCTCACACTGCTCACACTGTTCACACTGTTCACACTCTCACACTGTTCACACTGCTCACACTGCTCACACTGTTCACACTGTTCACACTCTCACACTGTTCACACTGCTCACACTGTTCACACTGCTCACACTGCTCACACTGCTGTGTTTCAGATGACCTCACATATTTTATAGACCGATCATATTTAACACAGATGGAGCAGATAAAGTGACTTTTAGAGTTTTTCAGTCCTAAAAATGACCAGGTTCAACATTTGTGAATTTACCTTTTGGATGTTTCATGGTAAAGTCCAGTGTGTCTGACCCAAAGACTGAACATGTCTCTGGACATAGTTCACCCGTTAGCCGCCGCGTCCCAAACAGGAAGTGACTACTCACCTTCATTCTCCTAGGTTGTGTTGCTAGGCACTCGCTCTCTGCTAAACCAGCAGTGCGGACAGGAAGGGGCGTTACCTTCAACAGCCTTGCTCCTGATTGGCTCTTTATTTATTTATTTATTTATTTTATTTAAGAAAAAGGAGGAACAGTGCATATTAATGAACATTTATACAAATGTAAATATGCCAGATTATAGCCGAGGGCTCATTTCCATCTGCAGACCCCCTGGCAGGTTGATGTTACAAAGTAAAAAGTTTAAAACATACAGATTTGACAGTGTTAGTGGGACAACATGGTTGCTATGATACTCTCTCAGAATTCCAAATATGGAATTGTGCTCCAGATTAGCTGCTATAACTGCTAGCCTGGATGATCTTCATTTGACTGAAGCTGTGGGTGACGTCACACTCAGGAACATGTCTTTATACTGTCTGTGGTCTGCCCCCATCTGGGAGTGTGGCATCATTACATCCTAGAATCTAAAAATCTCTACAAATATTGCCGTCAGAGCTAACAAAGGTTCTGCTTATTTCCAGCTGTGGATGTGGATCTCTGGGTCAGTCTGGGCACAGATAGCAGTGTTAACCACTCTGCTAACCTCACCGGACATGAGACCTGGCTGAGGGCTAACCACTCTGCTAACCTGACCCTGCCTGCGGAGGTGCTACAGAGTCTGGGCCTGGGCTGTCACTCCCTGAGGGTCCACGCTCTGAACAGGGAGACCAGAGAAGAAGAAGCCCTCGAGCTCCAGGTACCAGTGAACACAGCCCACAGCTCCCCCTGCAGGTGGAGTCGTGTGGGTGCAGTTTGAATCAGATACAGAGATACAGAAGAGTTTTTGCCACGCCCCCTTTTTAGTCGACCGATTGTAGGGCAGCACATTAGTTGAATACAGTCCTAGTGAGGATAGAACCCACAAACTAAACCAGGATTGAACCAGGTCTAAACCAGGACTAAACCAGGTCTAAACCAGGACTAAACCAGGACTAAACCAGGACTAAACCAGGACTAAACCAGGACTAAACCAGGACTAAACCAGGACTAAACCAGGACTAAACCAGACCACAGGAGCTCCACATAAATGTTCAGGTAACTCCAGGCCTTGCTGTGCTGAGATGTTCCGTCCTCTCCAGGTGTGTGTGCTGCAGCCTCTGGCCCAGCTGCAGGCCTCTGTCCTGGGCACACAGCTCCAGGACTCCCCCCTCTCTCTGAACATCTCCGTGGATCGAGGAAATCCAGCTCATATCTGGGTCTATGTCCAGACTCTGAACCGGTCTCACCTCGAGACCCGAGTACTGACCAGAACTAGCCAGATCTACAGCTTTGGAGCCCTCACGCAAGGTAAACCAGGACTGAACCAGGACTAAACCAGGACTAAACCAGGACTAAACCAGGATTAAACCAGGACTGAACCGGGACTAAACCAGGACTGAACCAGGACTAAACCAGGACTAAACCAGGATTAAACCAGGACTGAACCAGGACTAAACCAGGACTGAACCAGGACTAAACCAGGACTAAACCAGGACTGAGCCAGGACTAAACCAGGACTAAACCAGGACTAAACCAGGACTGAACCAGGACTAAACCAGGACTAAACCAGGACTGAACCAGGACTAAACCAGGACTAAACCAGGATTAAACCAGGACTGAACCAGGACTAAACCAGGACTGAACCAGGACTAAACCAGGACTAAACCAGGACTGAGCCAGGACTGAACCAGGACTAAACCAGGACTAAACCAGGATTAAACCAGGACTGAACCAGGACTAAACCAGGACTGAACCAGGACTAAACCAGGACTAAACCAGGACTGAGCCAGGACTGAACCAGGACTAAACCAGGACTAAACCAGGGACTTATTATTTATGAAATAATGCAAAAGCTGAAATGTTGTGGGGTGTTTCAGATGTGCAGGTCTTGAGGATCATGGCTCTCAACACTTTTTCCACGTCAGAGACACAGCTCCAACTGTGCCTCAACTCCTCCTCCTCGCACCTCCTCTGCAGAAATACTACTGTAAGTACTACTGTAAATACTACTGTAAGTACTACTGTGAGTACTACTGTAAATTCTCCACTAAATGCTGTAGTCATGCTGTAGTACTTACACTGTAGTAGTAGTAATCCACTGACCTGGGCCTGTGCTGTGGCTTTAGTTCTTTTGTAATGAGATAAACCAGCTTTATTGAGCTTGTGTCTCTATGGTTCTCATCTCTGTGGATCATTCTGTTATAATTTACACATTTTAAATCACAATATTCATCTAAAACCATTTCAGAGACGAAACAAATTCACTGACTTCCACTTTTGAAAATTGTGGTGTCCAATAGAGCGGATGTTGCCATTAACATCAACACAATAAAGCGCCGCATGCTGCAGCGCCCCCTGTGGACAGAAGCACATCACACTAGAGCAGCACATTTTTTTACATTTGGACCAAAATGACGACGCGACGCTGCAGAATCGAAGAGTATCAACGATTAAGAAAATAAAACTGGAGAAGGAACTGCGGATGTCACAGTGGGCGTGTCACAGTGGGCGTGTCACAGTGGGCGTGTCACAGTGGGCGTGTCACAGTGAGCGCGTTCTCTCTCGTCTCTGGTGTGTGTTTTGATGGTGCAGTACCGTCTTTATACTGACGGGGGCGCTCTCTCTCGTCTCTGGTGTGTGTTGATGGTGCAGTACCGTCTTTATACTGATGGGGGCGCGCTCTCTCTCTCGTCTCTGGTGTGTGTTGATGGTGCAGTACCGTCTCTTATACTGATGGGGGCGCTCTCTCTCGTCTCTGGTGTGTGTTGATGGTGCAGTACCGTCTTTATACTGATGGGGGCGCTCTCTCTCGTCTCTGGTGTGTGTTGATGGTGCAGTACCGTCTTTATACTGATGGGGGCGCTCTCTCTCGTCTCTGGTGTGTGTTGATGGTGCAGTACCGTCTTTATACTGACGGGGGCGCTCTCTCTAGGCTCTGGTGCGAGTGCTCAGGGCAAACGTGGAGATCAGCGCCTCCCCCTCGGCTGTAGTACCTCAGAGGAGCCAGGAGGTGACGCTGTCTGTGAGCGGAGGAGTGCAACTAGAAAACAACAACAAGAGACACGAGTGGTCCTGTGGTGAGAATCCTCTGCACCTCCTCCTGTGCACCTCCTGTGCACCTCCTCCTCTGCTCCTCCTCCTGTTCCTCTGACCCTCCTTTGTCTTCCTCTACTTCTCTGACCCTCTCATTTCCTCCTTTTCTCCTGTGGTCCTCCTCTTTCTTCCTCTTTTCCTCTTCTCTCCTCCGTCCCTCTCCTCCTTAGAGCCTCCTTGCAGGGGTAAGGAGGCTGTAAGGAGGAGACAAAACACATCTTTGGGTGGCACACTTGTCTCCCTCTCTTCCTCCTCTTTTCCTTTGACCCTCTCCTCAGAGCCTCCTCCTCTCCTCTTTTTCTCCTCCTCTGACCCTACTTGTCTCCTCCTTTCCTCCTCTCTTCACCTCTCTTTCTCCTTTCCTCCTCTGACCCTCTTATCTGCTCCTTCTCTCCTCTGACTCCTCTCTCTCCTCCTCAGGACCTCCTTGTCACTGTCAGAACACTCATGAAGGAGGCTCCTTCGTCGTCTCCTCTGAGTGTCTTCCGGCGCCGCTGCAGTTTTATAAATACTGGTTTAAAGTTTACACCGTCAGCAACAACGAAGAGAACAGCCGCACGAGCATCTGCGTCGGACTGAACGCCACGGCGAGCGACACGCTCAGGTACGGACCAATCACAGAGCAGCACGACCAGGTACGGACCAATCACAGAGCAGCACGACCAGGTACGGACCAATCACAGAGCAGCACGACCAGGTACGGACCAATCACAGAGCGGCACGACCAGGTACGGACCAATCACAGAGCGGCACGACCAGGTACGGACCAATCACAGAGCGGCACGACCAGGTACGGACCAATCAGAGAGCGGCACGACCAGGTACGGACCAATCACAGAGCGGTATGACCAGGTACGGACCAATCAGTGAGCGGCACGACCAGGTACGGACCAATCAGAGAGCGGCACGACCAGGTACGGACCAATCACAGAGCAGCACAACCAGGTACGGACCTATCACAGAGCGGCACGACCAGGTACGGACCAATCACAGAGCGGCACGGCCAGGTATGGACCAATCACAGAGCGGCACAGACAGACCAATCAGAGCACACGACCAGGTACGGACCAATCAGAGAGCGGCACGACCAGGTACGGACCAATCACAGAGCGGCACGACCAGGTACGGACCAATCACGACCAGGTACGGACCAATCACAGAGCGGCACGACCAGGTACGGACCAATCAGAGAGCGCCACGACCAGGTACGGACCAATCTCCATTTCTTTGCGTTACCCCCAGGTAGCGGCGGCGAGCACAGTAGGCTCCTTGAACAGCTCAGTCGCTTCGTGTTGGCAGTTACCCCGGGGGGGGCGTGATCGGGAAGAACAGCAACATTGCGTAGCGGTCAGGGACAGTACACTCCTCAGCCTTCCTGATAAGGTCTATTCCAGGGTAGTCGAGAGTCCGACCGATAGTAGAAACCTCGGATCCAGGAGGAGCAGTGTGGTTTTCGTCCTGGTCGTGGAACACTGGACCAGCTCTATACTCTTCATCAGGTCCTCGAGGCTCATGGGAGTTTGCCACAGTCCACATGTGTTTTGTGGATCTGGAGAAGGCATTCGACCGTGTCCCTTGTGGTGTCCTTTGGGGGGGGTTCTCCAGGATGGGGTCTGGGGCCCTTTGCTAAGGGCTGTCTGGTCCCTGTAATGATCAAAAGGACAAAATCGCAGATATAAGTGGCCGAAATGAGTGGGAGCCCAGTCACACGGGAGGAGCTCGGAGTAGAGCTGCTGCTCCTCCACTTCGAGATGAGCAGCTGAGGCTCGGGCATCTGTTCAGGATTCCTTCTGGATGCTTCTCTAGGGAGGTGTTCCAGGGCGTGTCCCACCGGGAAGAGGCCCCGGGGAAGACCCAGGACACACTGAAGGAACTATGTCTCTCAGCTGACCTGGGAACGCCTTGGGGTCCCACCAGAGGAGCTGGAGGACATGTCTGGGGTGAGGGAAATCTCGGAGTCCCTGCTTAGACTGCTGCCCCCGCGACCCGGCTCTGGATACGAGGAAGAAAATGGATAAACTAGGTCTAAACCAGGTCAAACCAGGGCTGAGTCTAAGTCTAAATCAGGACTAAGGACTAGCACAGGTTAGCAGAGATTAGTCCAGGACTCCAAACAGGTCTGTGTCTCACTTTCACCTCCTCTGTGCTCCAGTCTGACCTGCACCTCCGGCTGCTCCGGGGACTCTGATGTAATGCTCTCTCTGACCTGCGGAGGCACCTGTCCAACCAACTACAAGTGGCACATCGAAGACTACAGGAACGAGAGCCAATGGGCCGTGAGTGCAGCACACGAGGGTTTAAGGGTTGAGAGGTGTTATAACTGTGTTTCCTCCTAAAAACAGACCTGGAGTTGTGTTTGTTTCATTCACACGTTTGAGTCACACTTTATTATTAGTCTGTTACATCTCCTAAGATCAAAATGCTCTGTTCCACCTTGTGATGTCATCAAGTGGTAGTTTTCAAGTGAACATCTCCTTTTATCTTTTGTTCAGTAGTAGATTGGACAGGACTGAAATGACCCAGATGATTCTAGTGAAGGTGGAGTTTAAAAACACAGTGGAGCACTTCCTGTATCACCACATGATGACATCACAAGGTGGAACAGAGTGTTTTCAGTTTGAGAGAAGAACTCAGCCTAAATCTGCAGGTTTGTGTTAAACATGTGACAACAAAAAACAACACAGCTCCAGGTCTGTGTGTGACAGGGGAAGCGTTGGTCCCAACCCGAACAGAGGATCGAGTCAGCTGCCAAGTTCTGTGGTGTCCTTTCAAGACACTTCACCCACATTGCCTGTATGAAAGTGGTGTGTGTGTGTGTGTGTGTGTGTGTGTGTGATGATCGGTGGTGGTCGGAGGGGTGTGATGGCACAAACTGGCAGCCTCACTTCCATCAGTCTGCCCCAGGGCAGTGTGGCTACAATAGTGTCTCACCATGTGTGTGTGAATGTGTAATGACTGTGAGTGTAGAGCTTTGTGTGCATTACAAGTGTAAGTCATTATTAGGTCTGAGTGTGTGTGTGGGTGTGGTGTGTGTGTGTGAACAGATGTGTGCAATGCATGTGGGACATTCAAACTGACATCTGTGTGTGTATATGTGTGTGTGTGTATATGTGTGAGTGTGTGTGTGTGTGTGTGTGTGTGTATGTGTGTGTGTGTGTGTGTGTGTGTGTGTGTGTGTGTGTATATGTTTGTGTGTGTATATGTGTGTGTGTGTATGTGTATACATGGGTGTGTGTGTGTGTGTGTATATGTGTGTGGATGTGTGTGTGTGTATGTGTGTGTGTGTGTGTGTGTGTGTGTGTGTATAAATCTGTGTGTGTTTCAGGAGGAGACTCGCAGTTGTTTCCTGGAGGCGGGCTCTCGACCTTTGACCCTACAGCAGAGCTCAGGCTCCTCCTTCTCTGTGTCACAGTCCAAGGTCACAGAGGCCTGGAGGGAGGGGCAGGACCTGAGGGTGGTGCTGACGACAGGTGAGTGAGACAGGACCTGACAGGTGAGTGAGACAGGGACGACAGGTGAGTGAGACAGGGACGACAGGTGAGTGAGACAGGGACGACAGGTGAGTGAGACAGGACCTGACAGGTGAGTGAGACAGGGACGACAGGTGAGTGAGACAGGGACGACAGGTGAGTGAGACAGGACCTGACAGGTGAGTGAGACAGGGACGACAGGTGAGTGAGACAGGACCTGACAGGTGAGTGAGACAGGGACCAGGTGAGTGAGACAGGACCTGACAGGTCAGTGAGTAGGGACTCACCTGAGTGAGACAGGACCTGACAGGTGAGTGAGACCTGGACGACAGGTGAGTGAGACAGGGACGACAGGTGAGTGAGACAGGGACTCACAGGTGAGTGAGACAGGGACGACAGGTGAGTGAGACAGGACCTGTAGGTGACTCACCAGGGACTCAGGTGAGCGAGACAGGGAGACAGGTGAGCGAGACAGGGACGACAGGTGAGCGAGACAGGGACGATAGGTGACCTGAGACAGGGACGACAGATAGACATTTAGAGACTCTGGATATTGGTCCTGTTTTTATGACTTGAACCTTTTAGAGACTCACCTGTAGATACTCACCTGTAGAGACTCACCTGTAGAGACTCACCTGTAGAGACTCACCTGTAGAGACTCACCTGTAGATACTCACCTGTAGATACTCACCTGTAGATACTCACCTGTAGATACTCACCTGTAGATACTCACCTGTAGATACTCACCTGTAGATACTCACCTGTAGAGACTCACCTGTAGAGACTCACCTTTAGTGTGTTTTGTGTCTCGTCTCAGAGGAGCCAGTGTCTCAGTTCGCCTCCTTCAGGCTCCAGAGCCCCACCCCCACCCCCACTCCTCCCTCGTCTCCTGCCCCAGAGACGAGCTCCTCTCCTGGGCTGCTCTGCTCCATCTCTCCCTCTTCTGGAACCATCCTCCAGGTTTTCAACATCAGTTGCAGCAGCCCCTCCCCCTGTGCCTCCTGCAACTACTGCTACAGGACCACGTCAGGTACTCCTCTGCACCCCTGGGTACTCCTTTGCACCCTCTGATTCTCCTCTGCACCCTCTGCTCCTCCTCTGCACCCTCTGGTCCACCTCTGCACCACTGGTCCACCTCTGCACCCACTGGTACTCCTCTGCACCCTCTGATTCTCCTCTGCACCCTCTGATTCTCCTCTGCACCCTCTGCTCCTCCTCTGCACCCACTGGTACTCCTCTGCACCCTCTGATTCTCCTCTGCACCCTCTGCTCCTCCTTTGCACCGTCCTCTCCTCCTTCTCCTCCTCCTCCTCCTGTAGTGTGTCAGATGCCCTCACGTGCTCTTTGCAGGCAGAAGGCTCCGCTGTGGAGGAGGTGCAGTCTCCTCTCTGTTCTTGCCGTTGGGGGATCCAGGTCTGAACTGGAGTGTGACGGTGAATGTGACGGCGAAAAGCGGCGCCTACAGAGTCTCCACCACCACCACCGCCAAGGTCACATACCTCCTCTTTAATAGCCCATAGAACAACTCTCACTACCTGTTGCTAACGCCAGCAGGAGCGACCTCAGGGAAAGAAGGCGCCTGATTTGTCTGTTATTAATGTTCATTTGGCCCACTGGCACTCATCAGCTGCCTCAGGAGTCCCACGAGCCAGCGAGGCTCGATAGGACTCCTTCTTCAGCCTGACGGCATCCCTTACTTGCAGTGTCCACCACTGGGTTCACGGGTTGCCACTGCGACAAGCATCGCAGACCTTACGACCACAGCTACGAGCAGCCCCATTGACAATGGAGGTGGAGAACATGGCCCACTCGGAATCCATGTCTCCAGCCTCCCCCGAGATCTGGGAGAAGCTCTCCCAGAGGTGTGAGTTGAAAACCCTCCTGACAGAGGGTTCCACCAGATGTTCCCAAAAGACCCTCACGATATGCTTGGGTCTGCCAGGTCTGTCCGGCTTCCTCCTCCTCCAGCGGATCTAACTCACCACCAGGTGGTGCTCTACAGCTCTGCGCCTCTCTTCACCCGAGTGTCCAAGACAAGTGACCGGAGGTCAGAGGACACGACAACAAAGTCAATCATCGACCCTCATCCTTGGGTGTACTGGTGCCACGTGCACTGATGGACACCCTTGTGCTCGATCATGGTGTTTGTTATGGACAAACTGTGGCTAGCACAGAAGTCCAATAACAAAACACCACTCAGGTTTAGATCAGGGAGGCCTCTACATGTGTCACTGTCCCCAAGAAGAACGGAGTGCACTGTCTAGTACCCTCCCCAGGGACTCCAAGAAGGCCGGGTACTCTGCACTGCTGTTTGCCCTGTAGACAACACAACAGTGAGAGACCTGCCCCCGACCTGAAGGCGCAGGGACGCGACCCTCTCGTTCACCGGGGTGAACTCCAACACGTGGAGCTGAGCTGTGGGGCAATGAGCCCACACCAGCTCGCCGCTGTTCCCTGTGGGCAACGCCAGAGAAATGGAGAGTCCAGCCCCTCTCAAGGAGTTGGGCTCCAGTGCCCAAGTCTGAGGTGAGGCCGACTGTATCTAGCTGGTAACGCTAAACCTCCCACACAAGCTCAGCCCCCCCCCACCCCCCCAGCGAGGTGACATTCCATGTCCCCAGAGTCAGTCTCCATGTCCAGAGATCCGGTCGTTGAGGTCTCCGCCTGTCGACTACCGCCCAGATCTCTTTGCCCCAGGCCCTCATGGATCCTTTTGCAAGTGGTGGGTCCATGGGGAGGATGGCTCCACATCACTCCTTCAGGCTGAGCCCGGCCAGGCCCTGTCGTCGCTCTGCCGTCGTCCCTCTGCCGTCGTCCCTCTGTCGTCGTCGCTCTGCCGTCGTCGCTCTGCCGTCGTCGCTCTGCCGTCGTCGCTCCGCCGTCGCTCCGCCGTCGCTCCGCCGTCGCTCTGCCGTCGTCGCTCCGCCGTCGTCGCGCTCCGCCGTCGTCGCTCCGCCGTCGCCGCTCCGCCGTCGCCGCTCCGCCGTCGCCACTCTGCCGTCGCTCTGCTGTCATCACTCACTGTCCATGGGCAGGATGTACGTAGCCGCTAAAGGCTAAACTCGCACCACTGAGCACGGCCCTTTGACTTGAATGTCGGCCATGTTTGGTCCCCAGGGCTGTGTCCAAGATGTGAGTCTGACAGGTGCAGTGTGAGTTGACAGGTGCAGTGTGTGTTTGACAGGTGCTGCTGTGTGTGTTTGACAGGTGCAGTGTGTGTTTTGACAGGTGCAGTGTGTGTTCTGACAGGTGCTGTGTGTGTTTGACAGGTGCAGTGTGTGTTTGACAGGTGCAGTGTGAGTCTGACAGGTGCTGTGTGTGTTTGACAGGTGCTGTGTGTGTTTGACAGGTGCAGTGTGTGTTTGACAGGTGCAGTGTGTGTCTGACAGGTGCTGTGTGTGTTTGACAGGTGCAGTGTGTGTTTGACAGGTGCAGTGTGTGTTTGACAGGTGCGGTGTGTGTTTGACAGGTGCAGTGTGAGTCTGACAGGTGCTGTGTGTGTTGACAGGTGCAGTGTGTGTTTGACAGGTGCAGTGTGTGTTTGACAGGTGCAGTGTGTGTTTGACAGGTGCTGGAGGTTTCTTGGGGCCACTCCTCTCTCAGGGAAGTCCAGGACTCCATAGACCTGCTCCGGTCTGAGTCTGAGCTGAGTCCCGGGGCTCTAGGGACTCTGCTGCACTCTGTGGGAGAGATGCTCAACAAGCAGAACAACCAAGAGGCTCTGGAGGACAGGAGGAAGGTAATGAAGACCAGGCTTAGACCGGGTAGACCGGGTATAGACCGGGTTTACAACGGGTTCAGAATGGGTTTAGTTTTTTCCTGATCACTTCTCTTAGTGACAAGGTCCATTCTCTTGCTGTAATTATCCAACCACACCACAACATCAGGGCGGGTACCTGACGCACACGAGTACAGGAGGACACCTGACACACACGAGTACGGGAGGACACCTGACACACACGAGTACGGGAGGACACCTGACACACACGAGTACGGGGAGACCCTGACACACACGAGTACGGGAGGACACCTGACACACACGAGTACGGGAGGACACCTGACACACACACGAGTACGGGAGGACACCTGACACACACGAGTACGGGAGGACACCTGTCACACACGAGTACGGGAGGACACCCTGTCACACACGAGTACGGGAGGACACCGGACACACGACGTACGGGAGGACACCTGACACCACGAGTACGTCACACACGAGTACGGGAGGAGGACACCTGACACACACGAGTACGGGAGGACACCTGACACACACGAGTACGGGAGGACACCTGTCACACACGAGTACGGGAGGACACCTGTCACACACGAGTACGGGAGGACACCTGACACACACGAGTACGGGAGGACACCTGACACACGAGTACGGGAGGACACCTGACACACACGAGAGTACGGGAGGACACCTGTCACACACGAGTACGGGAGGACACCTGACACACACGAGTACGGGAGGACACCTGACACACACGAGTACGGGAGGACACCTGACACACACGAGTACGGGAGGACACCTGACACACACGAGTACAGGAGGACACCTGACACACACGAGTACAGGAGGACACCTGACACACACGAGTACAGGAGGACACCTGACACACACGAGTACGGGAGGACACCTGTCACACACGAGTACGGGAGGACACCTGACACACACGAGTACAGGAGGACACCTGACACACACGAGTACGGGAGGACACCTGACACACACGAGTACGGGAGGACACCTGACACACACGAGTACGGAGGACACCTGACACACACGAGTACGGAGGACACCTGACACACACGAGTACGGGAGGACACCTGACACACACGAGTACAGGAGGACACCTGACACACACGAGTACACACACCTGACACACACGAGTACAGGAGGACACCTGTCACACACGAGTACGGGAGGACACCTGTCACACACGAGTACAGGAGGACACCTGACACACACGAGTACGGAGGACACCTGACACACCTGGACACACACACGAGTACGGGAGGACACCTGACACACACGAGTACGGGAGGACACCTGTCACACACGAGTACGGGAGGACACCTGTCACACACACGAGTACGGGAGGACACCTGACACACCACGAGTACGGGGAGGACACCTGACACACACGAGTACGGGAGGACACCTGTCACACACGAGTACGGGAGGACACCTGCACACGACCTGTCACACACGAGTACGGGAGGACACCTGACACACACGAGTACGGGAGGACACCTGACACACACGAGTACGGGAGGACACCTGACACACACGAGTACAGGAGGACACCTGTCACACACGAGTACGGGAGGACACCTGTCACACACGAGTACACACGAGGACACCTGACACACACGAGGACACAGGAGGACACCTGTCACACACGAGTACGGGAGGACACCTGTCACACACGAGTACAGGAGGACACACCTGACACACACGAGTACGGGAGGACACCTGACACACACGAGTACAGGAGGACACCTGTCACACACGAGTACAGGAGGAGACACACACGAGTACCTGGACACCTGACACACACGAGTA
>JAIEZT010000115.1:229428-266928 GCA_019594935.1 Periophthalmus modestus | reverse complement strand
GTAGTACTACCCTCTCGTGTGTAGTACTTCTCTCGTGTACTAGTACTACCCTATCGTGTGTAGTACTTCTCTCGTGTACTAGTACTACCCTCTCGTGTGTAGTACTTCTCTCGTGTACTAGTACTACCCTCTCGTGTGTAGTACTTCTCTCGTGTACTAGTACTTTGCTCTTGTGTCTCAGGAGAAGGCGGCGGCTCTTCTCTCAGACCTCAGCTCCAGACTGGTCCAGATCCCGATCGGCCCAGAGTCCAGACCAGAACTCCAGTCTGCAGCAGAGAGTATCGTCCAGGCAGCTAGTACTCTACTGCAGTACTCCTCTCAGGTACTACTACTGCTACTACTACTGCCACTACTACTACTACTACTACTACTACTACCACTACTACTACATATAAAGACAAGATGGAGAGCAGGTGTAAAGTGTGTGACAGGTCTGTGGGACAGTGTGACGTCACGTTGATGACGTCACACTGATGACGTCACACTGATGACGTCACACTGATGACGTCACATTGATGACGTCACACTGATGACGTCACACTGATGACGTCACATTGATGACGTCACATTGATGACGTCACACCGATGACGTCACACCGATGACGTCACACCGATGACGTCACACTGATGACGTCACACTGATGACGTCACATTGATGACGTCACATTGATGACGTCACACCGATGACGTCACACCGAGGACGTCACACTGATGACGTCACACTGATGACGTCACACTGATGACGTCACATTGATGACGTCACATTGATGACGTCACACCGATGACGTCACACCGATGACGTCACAATGATGGCGTCACATTGATGACGTCACACTGATGACGTCACACCGATGACGTCACATGATGACGTCACATTGATGATGTCACACTGATGACCTCACGCTGATGATGTCACATTGATGACCTCACGCTGATGATGTCACATTGATGACGTCACACTGATGATGTCACACTGGGAGAATTTTTGGGAGAAGTTCAGCACATTTTATATTTATATTTGTCAGATCATAAAATCAGTGACGTCAGAGGAGTTTTGCCCATGGTTGCTAGGTAACATTCTCACATTTAAATCACAAAATTCATCTAAAATGACAAAATAACATCTTGAAAATAAAGAGTAAGGATTAAACATGAATCACTCCAAATACAACTTCAGAGGCTCAATAAGAAGAAACGACTAGAACCTGGAGAAACATCTGACTGAAGAACAGGGAGGATTTGCACATTAATTTTGCACACTTTTTGCACACTTTTTTACACACTTTTTGCACACTTTTTGCACACTTTTTGCACACTTTTTGCACACGTCCCTTCTTTAATCATGTTGTTTCAGGAGAATGTGTCCAGTGCCCTGCTGATGGCGCTAGAGAACACTCAGAGTGCTCTGGCAAAAGGAGTGGACTTCCCCGCAGTCGTCCAGCAGGGGGACATCGCACTCATGGTACACAAGTAAGTGCTATTATTACTACTACCACAAGGACTAATACTACAAATACTATGTACTACTACTACTAATACTACTACTACTATGTACTAATATGACCTACCCCTCGTATTCTGTTATAATCGCTTTGTCCTGTCTGTAACCTTGTTCCGCAGTGGGGCTTTAACCCTGTTCTAATGTTGGGAGTCAGTGCAGTACTTATATAACTTGTACTTGTGTGTAGTATTGTGTGTAGTTTGAAGTGAGAGCAGCTGGTTCTGGTCTGAGCTGTTTTATTTTCTCTACTGAGGAGCAGTGTGTGTGTAAGTCTGCTCCTCTGCTCCTCTGACCTGCTCCTCTGACTGCTCCTCTGACCTGCTCCTGCTCCTCTGACCCTCTGACCTGCTCCTCTGCTCCTCTGACCTGCTCCTCTGACCTGCTCCTCTGACCTGCTCCTCTGCTCCTCTGCTCCTCTGACCCCTGACCTCCTCCTCAGCTGTAGGACGTGATGTATTTTCCATGTGTGCTCCTCAGAGTTCCTCCAGACCAGGTCCAGAGTCAGGGCCGGATCCCAAACTGCTCCTGTCCCTGGTTTGACCTTCAGTCTCTGCCTCAGGAGCTGTTTAAGGAGGAAGAGTCTGTGGAGCTCAGGGTGAGGAACATCACAACATCACAACATCTCAACATCACAACATCACAACATCACAACATCTCACACCAGGAACAACATTTATTATCCTGTATTTATACAAGATCCACAAAATGTCTTGTTGAAAATAATGGATTAAAGATTAAACTCAAACATGAATCACTCCAAATACAACTTCAGAGGAAAACGAGAAGAAACGACTAGAACCTGGAGAAACATCTGAACAGAACAGTTTGAAGAACAGTTTGAAGAACAGTTTGAAGAACAGGTCTTTCCTTCCTGATGCACTGAACAAAGCATCATGGGAGTTGTAGTTCAACCTCTGTTTTAGTGCCACAACAAAACTGTATGAGCCGCTACATTAGACCCGAGAAACCCCAGCGTGTGTTTGTGGCTGAGTTGTAGTTGCCGTTGTGTCCAGATGGTGGCACTGCAGAAGAACCCTTTTGAGTGGAACCCCAGAGCGAACGTGTCTGCACCAATCATATCACTCGCTCTGCAGCGGGAAAACCACACCGTCATCCCCGTGCACAGCCTCAAGAAGTACATCCAGGTACAGCACCAAACACGGGGTTAAACCACAGTATAAGTACTGACAAGTACACGGTACTTTAAAGTGAGGGACTGGTCTGTGTGATTATCTCGTTCTTCAAACTATAAGATATAAATGATACTTTTAGAAAAAAAAAGATCAAATAATTGATGAAACTGACACGTAGAAAATACCACACTGATGACATCACACTGATGACGTCACGGCGATGACGTCACACTGATGTCATGTTGATAACGTCACATTCATAATGTCACACTGATGACGTCACGCTGCTGACATCACACTGATGATGTCACTTCGATGACATCTCACTGGTGACGTCACGCTGATGACGTCACTCTGATGACATCTCATAGGTAATGTTACGCTGATGACTTCACACTGATGATGTCAAGTTGATGACATCACACTAATGACGTCACGTTCATGACCTCACGCTAATGACGTCACACTGATGACATCACACTGATGACATCACACTGATGACGTTACTCTGATGACATCATATTGATGACGTCACACTGATGATGTCACAGTGATGATGTCACACTGATGACATTTTTGTGACACTTTAAACATGATTTAAGAAAATAAAGATGTTTTCTTTTATTAGTATTTGTCACATTCTCGTGGTTGCTCGGTAACAGTTCCCTCGTGTGATGTCATGATGTACGACCAGGAAGTACAACTGAGAATCTAACCTGTCACGGGCACTTTAAAAAAGATGAAGAGCAGTGACTGAGCGGTTTGACCCGGAGACACTGGAGGACGGGTCATGGATATAAATGTGTTTCAGATCTTTCTCCCAAACCCTGTGTCTCACCTGATCAACTCCAGCGTCCTGCACCTGAGCAACTACAGCACCACCATCCTCCACCTGCCCCCAGAGCCCAGCACACTCGTGCTCAAGGTCAGACCGGGTTTGGACCGGGTTTAGACCAGGGTTAGACCGGGTTTAGACTGGGTTTAGACCGGGGTTAGACCGGGGTTAGACCGGGGTTAGACCGGGTTTAGACCGGGTTTAGACCGGGTTAAGACCGGGTTTAGACCGGGGTTAGACAGGGGTTAGACCGGGTTTAGACCGGGGTTAGACCGGGTTTAGACCGGGTTTAGACCAGGGTTAGACCGGGGTTAGACCGGGTTTAGACCGGGGTTAGACCGGGTTTAGACCGGGGTTAGACCGGGTTAAGACCGGGTTTAGACCGGGGTTAGACCGGGGTTAGACCGGGTTTAGACCGGGGTTAGACCGGGGTTAGACCGGGTTTAGACCGGGGTTAGACCGGGGTTAGACCGGGGTTAGACCGGGTTTAGACCGGGGTTTAGACCGGGGTTAGACCGGGGTTAGACCGGGTTTAGACCGGGTTTAGACCGGGGTTAGACCGGGTTTAGACCGGGTTTAGACCGGGGTTAGACCGGGTTTAGACCGGGGTTAGACCGGGGTTTAGACCGGGTTTAGACCGGGTTTAGACCGGGGTTAGACCCGGGTTTAGACCGGGGTTTAGACCTGGGGTTTAGACCGGGTTTAGACCGGGTTTAGACCGGGTTTTTAGACCGGGTTTAGACCGGGGTTAGACCGGGTTTAGACCGGGTTTTAGACCGGGTTTAGACCGGGTTTAGACCGGGTTTAGACCGGGGTTTAGACCGGGTTTAGACCGGGGTTTAGACCGGGTTTAGAGGACCGGGTTTAGACCGGGTTTAGACCGGGTTAGACCGGGTTTAGACCGGGGTTAGACCGGGTTTAGACCGGGGTTTAGACCGGGTTTAGACCGGGACCGGGTTAGACCGGGTTTAGACCGGGGTTAGACCGGGGTTAGACCGGGTTTAGACCGGGGTTAGACCGGGTTTAGACCGGGTTTAGACCGGGTTTAGACCGGGTTTAGACCGGGTTTAGACCGGGGTTAGACCGGGGTTTAGACCGGGTTTAGACCGGGTTAAGACCGGGTTTTAGACCGGGTTTTAGACCGGGTTTAAGACCGGGTTTAGACCGGGTTTAGACCGGGTTAGACCGGGTTTAGACCGGGTTTAGACCGGGTTAAGACCGGGTTTAGACCGGGTTTAGACCGGGGTTAGACCGGGTTAGACCGGGTTTAGACCGGGTTTAGACCGGGTTTAGACCGGGTTTAGACCGGGTTTAGACCGGTTTAAGACCGGGTTTAGACCGGGTTTAGACCGGGTTAGACCGGGGTTTAGACCGGGGTTTAGACCGGGTTTAGACCGGGGTTAGACCGGGGTTTAGACCGGGTTTAGACCGGGGTTTAGACCGGTTTAGACCGGGTTTAGACCGGGTTTAGACCGGTTTAGACCGGGGTTTAGACCGGGTTTAGACGGGTTTAGACCGGGTTTAGACCGGGTTAGACCGGGTTTAGACCGGGTTTAGACCGGGGGTTAGACCGGGTTAAGAGACCCGGGTTTAGACCGGGTTTAGACCGGGTTTAGACCGGGTTTAGACCTGGTTTTAGACCGGGTTTAGACCGGGTTTAGACCGGGTTTAGACCGGGTTAAGACCGGGTTTAGACCGGGTTTAGACAGGGGTTTAGACCGGGTTTAGACCGGGTTTAGACCGGGTTAAGACCGGGTTTAGACTGGGGTTGACCGGGTTTAGACCGGGTTTAGACCGGGGTTTAGACCGGGGTTTAGACCGGGTTTAGACCGGGTTTAGACCGGGGTTTAGACCGGGTTAGAGACCGGGTTTAGACCGGGTTTAGACCGGGTTAAGACCGGGTTTAGACTGGGTTTAGACCTGGGTTTAGACCGGGGGTTTAGACCCGGGTTTAGACCGGGGTTAGACCGGGTTTAGACCGGGGTTAGACCGGGTTTAGACCGGGTTTAGACCGGGTTTAGACCGGGGTTTAGACCGGGTTAGAGACCGGGTTTAGACCGGGTTTAAGACCGGGTTTAGACCGGGTTTAGACCGGGTTTAGACCGGGTTTTAGACCGGTTTAGACCGGGTTAAGACCGGGTTTAGACCGGGGTTTAGACCGGGTTAAGACCGGGTTTAGACCGGGTTTAGACCGGGTTTAGACCGGGTTAGACCGGGTTTGACCGGGTTTTAGACTGGGGTTAGACCGGGGTTAGACCGGGTTTAGACCGGGTTTAGACCGGGTTTAGACCGGGTTTAGACCGGGTTTAGACCGGGTTTAGACCGGGTTTAGACCGGGTTTAGACCGGGTTTAGACCGGGTTTAGACCGGGTTTAGACCGGGTTAAGACCGGGTTAAGACCGGGTTTAGACCGGGTTAAGACCGGGTTTAGACCGGGTTTAGACCGGGTTTAGACCGGGTTAAGACCGGGTTTAGACCGGGTTTAGACCGGGTTAAGACCGGGTTTAGACCGGGTTAAGACCGGGTTTAGACCGGGGTTAGACCGGGGTTAGACCGGGTTTAGACCGGGTTTAGACCGGGTTTAGACCGGGTTTAGACTGGGGTTGACCGGGTTTAGACCGGGGTTAGACCGGGGTTAGACCGGGGTTAGACCGGGGTTAGACCGGGTTTAGACCGGGTTTAGACCGGGTTTAGACCGGGTTTAGACCGGGTTTAGACCGGGTTAAGACCGGGTTTAGACCGGGTTTAGACCGGGGTTAGACCGGGTTAAGACTGGGTTAAAATCTCTGTTTTTTAGATGATCCCATCTGAGGACCCTCTGCCGTTCAAAGCCTACCTGGGGGAGGAGCACCCCACAGAGAGCACCTACATTGCTGGAATACAACTGCCTCAAGAGGGAGAGACCCTGGGTAAGAGCAGAACTAGACCAGGACTAGACCAGGACTAGACCAGGACTAAACCAGGATTAGACCAGGACTAGACCAGGACTGAACCAGGTCTAACCCTGGTCTAACGCGGTCTGTCTCAGGGGAGCGGTACACCTGGATGCTTGACCCCTCTGACCTGGGCGGGCGCTCGGGGCAGCTCTTCCTGTTGGTGCGCCCCCTGGTGGGTCCTGGGGTGAAGTCCATAAATGCGTCTCTGAACATCACAGTCATCTCCACACGCTGCAACTTCTGGAACGAGAGTCTGCAGGAGTGGAGCACGGCCGGCTGCAAGGTACGGGAGGGCATCTGACACACAGAGAGGGCATCTGACACACAGGGAGGGCATCTGACACACAGGGAGGGCATCTGACACACAGGGAGGGCATCTGACACACAGAGAGGGCATCTGACACACAGGGAGGGCATCTGACACACAGGGAGGGCATCTGACACACAGAGAGGGCATCTGACACACAGGGAGGGCATCTGACACACAGGGAGGGCATCTGACACAGGGAGGGCATCTGACACACAGGGAGGGCATCTGACACACAGAGAGAGCATCTGACACACAGAGAGGGCATCTGACACACAGAGAGGGCATCTGACACACAGGGAGGGCATCTGACACACAGGGAGGGCATCTGACACACAGGGAGGGCATCTGACACACAGAGGACATGTGACTGTTGCAGGTGGGCGCGGGCACCACGGCGGCTCTGACCCAGTGCTTGTGTGATCACTTGACGTTCTTTGGAGGCTCGTTCTTTGTGGTTCCGAACCTCGTCGACCCGTCACAGTCGGCTCAGCTCTTCGGGACCTTCACTCAGAACCCGGTCGTGGTCTGCCTGGTGGTGGCGCTGTTCCTCCTCTACCTCCTGCTCCTCATCTGGGCCCGCCGCAAGGACCGACAAGACACGCGCAAGGTACCAGTGTGGTCTAGTCCTGGTCTAGTCCTGGTCTAGTCCTGGTCTAGTCCTGGTCTAGTCCTGGTCTAGTCCGAGTCTAGTCCTGGTTTAGTCCTGGTTTAGTCCAAGTCTAGTCCTGGTCTAGTCCTGGTCTAGTCCTGGTTTAGTCCTGGTTTAGTCCAAGTCTAGTCCTGGTCTAGTCCTGGTCTAGTCCTGGTTTAGTCCTGGTTTAGTCCAAGTCTAGTCCTGGTTTAGTCCTGGTTTAGTCCTGGTTTAGTCCAAGTCTAGTCCTGGTCTAGTCCTGGTTTAGTCCTGGTTTAGTCATGGTTTAGTCCAAGTCTAGTCCTGGTCTAGTCCTGGTCTAGTCCTGGTTTAGTCCTGGTTTAGTCCAAGTCTAGTCCTGGTCTAGTCCTGGTCTAGTCCTGGCCTAGTCTAGTCCTGGTCTAGTCCTGGTTTAGTCCTGGTCTAGTCCTGGTCTAGTCCTGGTCTAGTCCGAGTCTAGTCCGAGTCTAGTCCTGGTTTAGTCCTGGTTTAGTCGTGGTTTAGTCCTGGTTTAGTCCTGGTTTAGTCCAAGTCTAGTCCTGGTTTAGTCCTGGTCTAGTCCTGGTCAATCCTGGTTTAGTCCTGGTTTAGTCCTGGTTTAGTCCAAGTCTAGACCTGGTTTAGTCCTGGTTTAGTCCAAGTCTAGTCCTGGTTTAGTCCTGGTTTAGTCCTGGTTTAGTCCAGTCTAGTCCTGGTCTAGTCCTGGTTTAGTCCTGGTTTAGTCATGGTTTAGTCCAAGTCTAGTCCTGGTCTAGTCCTGGTCTAGTCCTGGTTTAGTCCTGGTTTAGTCCAAGTCTAGTCCTGGTCTAGTTCTGGTCTAGTCCTAGTCTAGTCCTGGTTTAGTCCTGGTCTAGTCCTGGTCTAGTCCTGGTCTAGTCCGAGTCTAGTCCGAGTCTAGTCCTGGTTTAGTCCTGGTTTAGTCGTGGTTTAGTCGTGGTTTAGTCCTGGTTTAGTCCAAGTCTAGTCCTGGTTTAGTCCTGGTCTAGTCCTGGTCAATCCTGGTTTAGTCCTGGTTTAGTCCTGGTTTAGTCCAAGTCTAGACCTGGTTTAGTCCTGGTTTAGTCCAAGTCTAGTCCTGGTTTAGTCCTGGTTTAGTCCAAGTCTAGTCCTGGTTTAGTCCTGGTTTAGTCCTGGTTTAGTCCAAGTCTAGTCCTGGTTTAGTCCTGGTCTAGTCCTGGTTTAGTCCTGGTTTAGTCCTGGTTTAGTCCAAGTCTAGACCTGGTTTAGTCCTGGTTTAGTCCAAGTCTAGTCCTGGTTTAGTCCTGGTTTAGTCCAAGTCTAGTCCTGGTTTAGTCCTGGTTTAGTCCAAGTCTAGTCCTGGTCTAGTCCTGGTTTAGTCGTGGTTTAGTCGTGGTTTAGTCGTGGTTTAGTCCTGGTTTAGTCCAAGTCGAGTCCTGGTTTAGTCCTGGTCTAGTCCTGGTCAATCCTGGTTTAGTCCTGGTTTAGTCCTGGTTTAGTCCAAGTCTAGACCTGGTTTAGTCCTGGTTTAGTCCAAGTCTAGTCCTGGTTTAGTCCTGGTTTAGTCCAAGTCTAGTCCTGGTTTAGTCCTGGTTTAGTCCTGGTTTAGTCCAAGTCTAGTCCTGGTTTAGTCCTGGTCTAGTCCTGGTTAAGTCCTGGTTTAGTCCTGGTTTAGTCCAAGTCTAGTCCTGGTTTAGTCCTGGTTCAGTCCTGGTTTAGTCCTGGTTTAGTCCTGGTTTAGTCCTGGTTTAGTCCAAGTCTAGTCCTGGTTTAGTCCTGGTTTAGTCCTGGTTTAGTCCAAGTCTAGTCCTGGTCTAGTCCTGGTTTAGTCCTGGTTTAGTCCAAGTCTAGTCCTGGTTTAGTCCTGGTTTAGTTCTGTCTTGTCTTGTTCCAGGTCAAAGTCACAGTTTTGGCTGATAATGATCCCTGTGATAAATATCAGTATTTACTGACTGTGAGCAGTGGACACCGGAGAGGAGCCGCCACCTCCGCACAGGTAACACGCCCCCTACAGGCCGTAACACGCCCCTACAGGCCGTGACACGCCCCCTACAGGCCGTGACACGCCCCTACAGGCCGTGACACGCCCCCTACAGGCCGTAACACGCCCCTACAGGCAGTAACACACGCCCCCTACAGGTCGTAACACGCCCCCTACAGGCCATAACACGCCCCTACAGGTCGTAACACGCCCCCTACAGGCCGTAACACGCCCCCCTACAGGCCGTAACACGCCCCTACAGGCAGTAACACGCCCCTACAGGCCGTAACACGCCCCCTACAGGCCGTAACACGCCCCCTACAGGCCGTAACACGCCCCCTACAGGCCGTAACACGCCCCTACAGGCCGTAACACGCCCCCTACAGGCCGTAACACGCCTCTACAGGCCGTAACACGCCTCTACAGGCCGTAACACGCCCCCTACAGGACGTAACACGCCCCTACAGGCCGTAACACGCCCCTACAGGCCGTAACACGCCCCCTACAGGTCGTAACACGCCTCTACAGGCCGTAACACGCCTCTACAGGCCGTAACACGCCCCCTACAGGCCGTAACACGCCCCCTACAGGCCATAACACGCCCCCTACAGGCCGTAACACGCCTCCTACAGGCAGTAACACGCCCCCTACAGGCCGTAACACGCCTCTACAGGCCGTAACACGCCCCCTACAGGCCATAACACGCCCCCTACAGGCCGTAACACGCCTCCTACAGGCAGAAACACGCCCCCTACAGGCCGTAACACGCCCCCTACAGGCCCTAACACGCCCCCTACAGGCCGTAACACGTGTCATGTGTCATCTGCTCTGTATCCTCCTGCTCTTTGTCCTCCTCCTCTGTGTCCTCCTCCTCTGTGTCCTCCTGCTCTGTGTCCTCCTCCTCTGTGTCCTCCTCCGTGTGCTCCTCCTGTGTCCTCCTCTGTGTCCTCCTCTGTGTCCTCCTGCTCTGTGTCCTCCTCTGTGTCCTCCTCCTCTGCGTCCTCCTCCTCTGTGTCCTCCTCCTCCTCTGTGTCCTCCTCCGTGTGCTCCTCCTGTGTCCTCCTCTGTGTCCTCCTCCTCTGTGTCCTCCTCTGTGTCCTCCTCTGTGTCCTCCTCCGTGTGCTCCTCCTGTGTCCTCCTCTGTGTCCTGCTCTGTGTCCTCCTCCTCTGCGTCCTCCTCCTCTGTGTCCTCCTCTGCGTCCTCCTCCTCTGTGTCCTCCTCCTCTGTGTCCTCCTCTGTGTCCTCCTCCGTGTGTCCTCCTGTGTCCTCCTCTGTGTCCTCCTCCTCCTCTGTGTCCTCCTCTGTGTCCTCCTCTGTGTCCTCTCCGTGTGCTCCTCCTGTGTCCTCCTCTGTGTCCTCCTCGTGTGTCCTCCTCTGCGTCCTCTCCTCTGTGTCCTCCTCTGTGTCCTCCTCTGTGTCCTCCTCTCTCTGTGTGCTCCTCCTCCGTGTGCTCCTCCTGTGTCCTCCTCTGTGTCCTCCTCTGTCCTCCTCCTGTGTCCTCCTCCTCCGTGTGCTCCTCCTCCTCCCCTGTGCTCTCCTGTGTCCTCCTCTGTGTCCTCCTCTGTGTCCTCCTCCTCTGTGTCCTCCTCCGTGTGCTCCTCCTCTGTGTCCTCCTCCTCTGTGTCCTCCTCTGTGTCCTCCTCCGTGTGCTCCTCCTGTGTCCTCCTCCTGTGTCCTCCTCTGTGTCCTCTGTGTCCTCCTCTCCATGTGCTCCTCCTGTGTCCTCCTCTGTGTCCTCCTCTGTGTCCTCCTCCGTGTCCTCCTCTGTGTCCTCCTCTGTGTCCTCCTCTGTGTCCTCCTCCTCCGTGTGCTCCTCCCTCCTCTGTGTCCTCCTCTGCGTCCTCCTCCTCTGTGTCCTCCTCTGTGTGTCCTCCTGCTCCTCCTGTGTCCTCCTCTGTGTCCTCCTCTGTGTCCTCCTCTGTGTCCTCCTCCGTGTGCTCCTCCTCTGTGTCCTCCTCCTCTGTGTCCTCCTCTGTGTCCTCCTCCGTGTGCTCCTCCTGTGTCCTCCTCCTGTGTCCTCCTCTGTGTCCTCCTCTGTGTCCTCCTCCATGTGCTCCTCCTGTGTCCTCCTCTGTGTCCTCCTCTGTGTCCTCCTCCGTGTGTCCTCCTCTGTGGTCCTCCTCTGTGTCCTCCTCTGTGTCCTCCTCCGTGTGCTCCTCCTCCTCTGTGTCCTCCTCCTCTGTGTCCTCCTCCTCTGTGTCCTCCTCTGTGTCCTCCTCCTCTGTGTCCTCCTCTGTGTCCTCCTCCTCTGTGTCCTCCTCTGTGTCCTCCTCCTGTCCTCCTCTGTGTCCTCCTCCTCCTGTGTCCTCCTGTGTCCTCCTCCTCTGTGTCCTCCTCTGTGTCCTCCTCTGTGTCCTCCTCCACAGGTTACCGTGGTGCTGGTGGGGTCCGTCACCTCCAGCGCTCCTCATCACCTCACAGACTCTCAGAAGCCCGTGTTCCAGAGAGGAGCTGTGGACATGTTCCTCCTCAAGGCCCCGGGGAGCCTGGGAGACATCCAGGCTGTGAGACTGTGGCACAACAACACAGGAGAACATCCAAACTGGTGAGAGGAGGACAGAGGAGGAGGAGAGAGGGAGGGAGGAGGAGAGGGTCAGAGGAGCAAAGGGTCAGAGGAGCAGAGTCAGAGGAGCAGAGAGTCAGAGGAGCAGAGGAGCAGAGGAGCAGAGAGTCAGAGGAGCAGAGAGTCAGAGGAGCAGAGAGTCAGAGGAGCAGAGGAGCAGAGAGTCAGAGGAGCAGAGAGTCAGAGGAGCAGAGGAGTAGAGAGTCAGAGGAACAGAGGGTCAGAGGAGCAGAGAGTCAGAGGAGAAGAGGAGCAGAGGAGCAGAGAGTCAGAGGAGCAGAGGAGCAGAGGGTCAGAGGAGCAGAGAGTCAGAGGAGCAGAGAGTCAGAGGAGCAGAGGAGCAGAGAAGCAGAGAGTCAGAGGAGCAGAGAGTCAGAGGAGCAGAGGAGTAGAGAGTCAGAGGAGCAGAGTGTCAGAGGAGCAGAGAGTCAGAGGAGAAGAGGGTCAGAGAAGCAGAGGAGCAGAGAGTCAGAGGAGCAGAGAGTCAGAGGAGCAGAGAGTCAGAGGAGCAGAGGAGCAGAGAGTCAGAGGAGCAGAGAGTCAGAGGAGCAGAGGAGCAGAGAGTCAGAGGAGCAGAGAGTCAGAGGAGCAGAGAGTCAGAGGAGCAGAGGAGTAGAGAGTCAGAGGAGAAGAGGAGCAGAGGAGCAGAGAGTCAGAGGAGCAGAGGAGCAGAGAGTCAGAGGAGCAGAGAGTCAGAGGAGCAGAGGAGCAGAGGAGCAGAGGAGCAGAGAGTCAGAGGGTCAGAGGAGCAGAGAGTCAGAGGAGCAGAGGAGCAGAGGAGCAGAGGGTCAGAGGGTCAGAGGAGCAGAGGGTCAGAGGGTCAGAGGAGCAGAAGAGCAGAGGAGCAGAGGAGCAGAGGAGCAGAGGAGCAGAGGGTCAGAGGAGCAGAGGAGCAGAGGAGCAGAGGAGCAGAGGAGGAGAGGAGTAGAGAGTCAGAGGAGCAGAGGAGCAGAGGAGGAGAGGAGCAGAGGAGCAGAGGAGCAGAGGAGAAGAGGAGTAGAGAGTCAGAGGAGCAGAGGAGGAGAGGAGGAGAGGAGCAGAGGAGCAGAGGAGCAGAGGAGCAGAGGAGAAGAGGAGTAGAGAGTCAGAGGAGCAGAGGAGGAGAGGAGGAGAGGAGCAGAGGAGCAGAGGAGCAGAGGAGCAGAGGAGGAGAGGAGTAGAGAGTCAGAGGAGCAGAGGAGCAGAGGAGGAGAGGAGCAGAGGAGCAGAGGAGCAGAGAGTCAGAGGAGCAGAGGAGCAGAGGAGTAGAGAGTCAGAGGAGCAGAGGAGTAGAGAGTCAGAGGAGCAGAGGAGCAGAGGAGTAGAGAGTCAGAGGAGCAGAGGGTCAGAGGAGCAGAGGAGGAGGATGACTGGTCTTCCTCTGTAGGTTTGTGAGTTCGGTCGTGGTCCAGGATCTTCAGACGGGGCAGAAGTTCCATGTTCTGTGTAACTCCTGGATCGGACTCGACATCGGAGACGGAACTTTAGACCAACTGTTCCCCGTGACGACGGACGAGGAGCTGAGGAGGTTCAGGTACTAGACCAGGACTAGACCAGGACTAGACCAGGACTAGACCAAGACTCAAACCCTCCTTACAGTTAGCAGTATGAGCCTGTACGAGGCTCCGCCCACAAGCCTACATCACCCACGCTCCTCATGACAGTTCTACATAAATCTACAAAAACATGACACAAAACTGTTCACTGTGACTTCACAAACCTGGTGTGATGTGCAGGAGTTTCATTAGATGCAGCTGATTGTGACAGTGTCTGAGGGGGAGGGGCTTAGCACAGAGAGCAAAGGGAGGAGGGACTAAGGACGCACAGTTCCACCTTTTCAGGTTCTAATCCAAGTCCAAAAACTATGGCTTTAATAATCTGCCAAACCTCAAAATGAACCGACACCAAAGACTGAAAACAACTTTTATTTCCATAAAACTAAAATATGACATCACCAAACTGAAGCACACGAGTCATGAAGCTGATCTTCGTCTTCATCATCTGAACGACAGAACGACTCAAACGTCCTGAGAGCTCTCGCCCGTCCAGACCCTAAAGCAGCTGTGTCCAGTGTGAGTCCAGTGTGGGACTTTGACCCAGGTGGAGGAGGTGGGCCAAAGCACGGCCCGGTTGAACTTTGGCCCGGTTTGGACTTTGACCCATGTAAACAAACAGTGCCACTTGATGACTTTTAGCATACTGACTATTAGCATACTAACTATTAGCATACTGACTTTTAGCATACTGACTATTAGCATACTGACTTTTAGCATACTGACTTTTAGCATACTGACTATTAGCATACTGACTATTAGCATACTAACTATTAGCATACTGACTTTTAGCATACTGACTATTAGCATACTGACTATTAGCATACTGACTATTAGCATACTGACTATTAGCATACTGACTTTTAGCATACTGACTATTAGCATACTGACTATTAGCATACTGACTATTAGCATACTGACTATTAGCATACTGACTATTAGCATACTGACTATTAGCATACTGACTATTAGCATACTGACTATTAGCATACTGACTTTTAGCATACTGACTATTAGCATACTGACTATTAGCATACTGACTATTAGCATACTGACTATTAGCGTACTGACTATTAGCGTACTGACTATTAGCATACTGACTATTAGCATACTGGCTATTAGCATACTGACTATTAGCATACTGACTTTTAGCATACTGACTATTAGCATACTGACTATTAGCATACTGACTTTTAGCATACTGACTATTAGCATACTGACTATTAGCATACTGACTTTTAGCATACTGACTATTAGCATACTGACTATTAGCATACTGGCTATTAGCATACTGGCTATTAGCATACTGACTATTAGCATACTGACTATTAGCATACTGACTTTTAGCATACTGACTATTAGCATACTGACTATTAGCATACTGACTTTTAGCATACTGACTATTAGCATACTGACTATTAGCATACTGACTTTTAGCATACTGACTATTAGCATACTGACTATTAGCATACTGACTATTAGCATACTGACTTTTAGCATACTGACTATTAGCATACTGACTATTAGCATACTGACTATTAGCATACTGGCTATTAGCATACTGACTATTAGCATACTGACTATTAGCATACTGACTATTAGCATACTGGCTATTAGCATACTGACTATTAGCATACTGACTATTAGCATACTGACTATTAGCATACTGACTAGCACTATTGTTTTCCTTGTTGCAAAGAAACAAGGAAAACAATAGTGCTCGAACTGAAGAAGCGGCTTGGATGAACAGCCCAACGTCTTCACTCCTACAACCTCAGATCTGAATGTTTCTTGCACCCCACATAAATAAATACCTCCTCTTTAATACTCCACATAAATAAATACCTCCTCTTTAATACTCCACATAAATAAATACCTCCTCTTTAATACTCCACATAAATAAATACCTCCTCTTTAATACTCCACATAAATAAATACCTCCTCTTTAATACTCCACATAAATAAATACCCTCCTCTTTAATACTCCACATAAATAAATACCTCCTCTTTAATACTCCACATAAATAAATACCTCCTCTTTAATACTCCACATAAATAAATACCCCCTCTTTAATACCCCACAGATCTTTAATACCCCATAGATGTAAATTCCCCGTCTTGTGGTGTTTGCAGTAACCTGTTCTTCATGAAGACCACGAGGGACCTGAGTGATGGTCACCTGTGGCTCTCGGTGGTGACCAGACCTCCGAGCTCCTCATTCTCCAGGGTCCAGAGGCTCTCGTGCTGCTTCAGTCTGCTCCTCTGCACCATGCTCACCTCCATCATGTTCTACGGCATCCCCACTGACCCCGCTGATCAAGTCATGGACCTGGGTGAGACCTGGACCTGGACTGGACCAGGACTGGACCAGGACTGGACCAAGGACTGGTCTGAGGACTGGACCGAGGACAGGACCGAGGACTGGACCAAGAACTGAACTGAGGACTGGATCGAGGACTGGACCGAGGACTGGAGGAAGAGGTCCACAGTAGGGCTTTAATGCTCTGTTGTGAAGGTTCCACAGTAGGGCTTTAATGCTCTGGTGGTTCTGTTGTTGTGAAGGTTCCACAGTAGGGCTTTAATGCTCCGGTGGTTCTGTTGTCCTCAGGTCAGTTTGAGTTCACGTGGCAACAGTTCAAAGTCGGGATCCAGTCGTCTCTGATCATGTTCCCCGTCAACATCCTCATCGTCAGCCTGTTCAGGTTCTCCAGACCCAGGACCGGAACCAGGACCAGACCCTGCTCCTGCTGTAGACCAGGTCGAGACCAGAACTCTCCTCAGACAATCACCAAGGTAACAGGACCAGGGCTGAACCAGGACCAGACCCTGCTGTAGACCGGAACTAGACCAAGACTGAACTAGGACCAGATCAGGACCAGACCAGGACCAGACCAAGACTGAACCAGGACCAGATCAGGACCAGGACTGAACCAGGATCAGACCCTGCTGTAGACCGGAACCAGACCAAGACTGAACCAGAACTAAAGTAAACCAAGACTGAACCAAACCATGGTCTAACCCAGGACTGAACCAGGACCAGACCAGGACTGAACCAGGACCAGACCAGGACCAGACCAGGACCAGACCAGGACCAGGATGAGATCAGGACCAGACCAGGACCAGACCAGGACCAGGACCAGATCAGGACCAGGGCCGTTTCCTAGATAAAGGTGAACTTCAGTAACGACTGTTTGTTCATTTTGCAGAAAGTGACTAAACTGGTCCAGTCTCTCTCAAAGTCCACGGAAAAATCCAAGTCCAGGATCATAACCAGACTAAAGAAGGACCTGGGTTCAGTTTTGTCTGAGCTGGAGGAGTACATGTCCCTGCGAGACCTGAGGACCACAGCTCACAAGGACTCCGGTGAGCTCTGGTTTATTTGGTTTGTAACTGAGTTATTTATGTGTCTCTCTTTGTCTGTGTGGAGTTTGCATGTTCTGCCTGTGTCTGTGTCCTGAGCAAGACTAGACCAAGATCTGAACCAGAACCAGGACTGAACTAGAACTAAACCAGGACTAAACAAGGATTTAACGAGGACTAAACCAGAACTAACCCAGAATTAAACCAGAACTAAACCAGGACTAAACCAAGGCCCCGTCCAGAGAAGACAGAGAACATTCTCCAGAGCAGACTCCAAACTGTGGAACTCTCCCTCTGAGGATTAGAACAACCACCTCTGTAGATCTTCTGACACTCAGGGATCCAGGAGGCTGGGAGGGCATCTGACTCTCTGTCTTGTGTTTTCAGAGAGTAAAGATGCTGACAGGAGGAGGAGGTCTGAGGAGGAGCTGTACACTGAGCTATGTCACCTGGAGAAACATCTCAGCTCCATGGACCCAGAAGAGGAGCTGCAGAGACTTACCTGGACAAGACTGACCTGGAGCAGAATGCTCGGAGCCAGAGGACAGCACCTCCTCAGCTTCAGCCAGAGTCTACAGAAGCTCCAAGTCCTGAAGGAGAGACTGAGAGAGACTGAGGAGGACTACAGGTGAGGCCACAGACTGTGCAGACACCTGGACATAGCTAACCTGCTAGCCGCCGCGTTCCAAACAGGAAGTGAGCATGATTCGGCTCCAGTTCACTTTCTCCGTAACCTCTGACCTTAAAATGTTCACATTAACCTGCTCGACATGATCCTGAGGTTTGTGTTTCACGATTATGTCCCGAACTCAAGATATGAACATTAATAACAGACCAATCAGGCGCCTCCTTTCCCCGAGGTTACGCCCACTAGCGTCAGAGAGAGCAGCGCGGGGGCTTAGCAAAACTGTCAATCAAACTACTTGCTCCCTTCCCACAGCCTCCCCCCGGCCCCCCCGCGCCGCGCTCTTCCTTGGTGGTGTGTGTACGTGGCCTGGCTGCTCGTGGCCGCCTCCTCTGGCGTGTCGGGGTACTTCACCATGCTCTACGGCCTCAAGTTTGGGAAGGAGAAGTCCGTCAGCTGGATGGTGTCCATGTGCGTGTCCTTCTGTCAGAGTCTGCTACTTATACAGCCACTAAAGGTAAGTCTGCCCTCTAACCACAGGGTCACAGGTCCAAACACCCTCTAACCACAGGGTCACAGGTCCAAACACCCTCTACACCCTCATTATACATTAATAACAGACACATCAGGTCCTTCTTTCCCTGAGGTTGCTCAACAGGTTTGATACACAGCATTGCTAAGCTATGCTAAACCAGCAGTGTCGGCGGGAACGACAGTGACACCTGGAGGGGCGTGATCAGGAGGAACGGCCTCCCTGATCTGAACCCGAGCGTTGTTCTGTTATTAGACTTTTGTGCTAGTCACAGTTTATCCATAATGAACACCATGTTTGAGCACAAGGTCCATCAGTGCACGTGGCACCAGGACACCTTAGGAGGTCGGAGGTCGATGATCGACTTTGTAGTCGTGTCATCTGACCTCCGGCCACGTGTCTTGGACACTCGGGTGAAGAGAGGGGCAGAGCTGTCAACAGATCGCCATCTAGTGGTGAGTTGGATCCACTGGCGGAGGAGGAAGCTGGACAGACCTGGCAGACCCAAGCGTATTGTGAGGGTCTGTTGGGAGCATCTGGTGGAGCCCTCTGTCAGGGGGTCTTCAACACACACCTCCGGGATCCTGATCCTGGGGGAGGCTGCGGGCCAGTTCTCCACCTCTATTGTCGATGATATGGAGGAGCTCAGAGTGGAGCTCCTCCACATCGAGACGAGCTGAGGAGGCTCGGGCATCTGTTCAAGATGCCCCCTGGACGCCTCTCTGGGGAGGTGTTCCAGGCATGTCCCACCTGAAGGAGGCCCAAAGGAAGACACGGGACACGCTGGAGGGACCATGTCTCTCTGGCCTGGGAACACCTTGGGGTCCCACCAGAGGAGCTGAAGGACATGTCTGGGGTGAGGGAAGTCTGGGAGTCCCTGCTTAGACTGCTGCCCCCACGAACCGGCCCCAGATAAGCGGAAGAAAATGGATGGATGGAATTGGGCTCAAAATCGTCCCTTTGTCCGCTCTAGCCTCGATGAGCTTCATTTGGAGCTGAGGGCTGTGGGTGACGTCACACTCACTCAGAACACACACGCAGACTAAACCCCCCAACCACAGGGTCACAGGTCCGAGTCTACTCCTTTACAGGTACTGGCTCTGCTCTTTCACCACAGGGTTACAGGTTTAGGATGTGCACTCTGACCACAGGATTACAGGTTTAAACCTCTTGGTTCTACAGGTGGTGGGTCTGGCTGTGTTCTTTGCTCTGGTGGTGAAGAAGGTGGAGGAGGAGGAGCTGGAGAACGTTCAGATCCACAAAGACTCAAGTCAGTCAAATATTTTACAGATGCTTTAATCCTCACTGTTCTTCAAACTGTTCAGATGTTTCTCCAGGTTCTAGTCGTTTCTTTTCATTGAGCCTCTGAAGTTGTATTTATAGTGGTTCATGTTTGAGTTTAGTCTTTAATCCACTATTTTCAAGACGACATTTTGACGATCTGCCCGTTTACGTCAGCTCCTATTTGACACTGCAGTTTTCTCACGTGAAAATCGGTGGATTTGTTTCTTTTATGAAGTGGTTTTAGATTAATTTTGTGATTTAAAATGTGTAAATTATAACAGAATGATCCACAGAGATGAGAACCATAGAGACACAAGCTCAACCGGGCTGATTTAAAATACTTTTCATATATTTTCATGAATGTTTGTACAGATTTGACTCCGTTCTGTTTTCAGACCTGAGACTGACAGACAGAGACCTGAGCCTGTACCAGCCTCCTCCTCCCGCCGACATCGAGAGGATGAGGAGGAACAGGGAGAAGGAGATGAAGGCCTACGCTCTGCTCACCGAGATCCTGGGTAGGACATGTGTGTGTGTCTGTGTGTGTGAGAGGAAGAGGAGGGGAGGAGGAGAAGAGAGGAGGAACTGGAAGGAGGTGAAGACCTGTGCTCTGCTCTGTGCGTAGAGAGTGAGCCAACTGTCAGAGCCCCACAGAGGAGCAATGAAAAACAAGAACCCAACAAGTACAGCCAGATGTCCTGAACTGAAGCACTGGAAACTGCTAAGGCTCCAAGCCTTGGCCAGCCGCCTAAAGAGGTACACACGAGATTATGAACCAGACGAATAAACCGTCTGTTTGCATCACAACCGGCGAAAGTGTACGCTCAGTGGCAGGGTAATAACACCAGAGCAGACCCACCAAGGCTGGAAAACCGAACAGTACTGGAAAGGTATATGGGAGAAGGAGGCGTCACATAACAGCGATGCACAGAGGCTGGTGGCTCTGAGAGAAGACCACAGCAACCTCCCTGAACAGAATCCAGTCACATCACAGTGGCAGACATCCAGGAAAGAGTCTCAGGGATGAAGAACTGGACCAGGCCCTGACATGATCCATGTCTACTGGCTGAAGAAGGTCACCTGGCAGCGTCTGGCTCAAAGGAACCAGCTACGAAGTGCTGAGACTCACCCTGAACTGCTGACTGAAGGACATTCGATCCTGATCCAGAGGATCAGGACCCAAGGTGTAGGCTGTGCAAAGAGTCTCCTGAGACAATCCAGCTCATAACTGCAGGTGTAAGATGCAGAAAACAAACATGGAGCCACATAACCAAGTGGAGCCATAGTGACAGAAACATCTGTGCAGAGAACGGACTGGAAACAACCAGGTCAAGAAACACCTCCAAAGGTCGTGGAGAATGAGCCAAGATCCTGTGGGACTCAGATACAGACTGACAGATGGAGATGGACCAACCGGACATAGTGGAGGTGGATAAACAACAGAGCAAAGAACCAAGAGAACATCAGGAAAAAGGAGCAAACTAGAGAAATACCAGGGGCTCAAAGAAGAGCTGGAGAAGGTCTGGAAGGTGAAGGCCTCAGTGGTGCCCGTGGTCATCGGAGCTTGAGGGTTTATGTTTATATTAAAGTACTCATTAGTGTTTTTGTATACATTTGTATATTTTCGTAGTATACGTGGGCTTCATGTGGATGCTGCTGCTCGTGGTCTACGCTCAGAGAGATCCAAACGCCTTCTACTTAAACCAGCACCTCCTCACGTCCTTTAGACCCACCCAAGACCAGAGTCTGAGTCTAGACCAAGTCCACGCCTGGACCCAGACCACCCTGCTGCCCAGACTCTACGGACCCTACCCAGGTGCCACACACACCGGGTTTAGTCTTGGATTAGTCCTTGTTTAGTCCTGGTTTAGTCCTGATTTAGTTCTGGTTTAGTCCTGATTTAGTTTGGGTTTAGTTTAGTCCTGGTTTAGTCCTGGTTTAGTCCTGATTTAGACCTGGTTTAGTCCTGGTTTAGACCTGGTTTAGTCCTGGTTTAGTCCTGGTTTAGACCTGGTTTAGTCCTGGTTTAGTCCTGGTTTAGTCCTGGTTTAGTCCTGGTTTAGACCTGGTTTAGTCCTGGTTTAGACCTGGTTTAGACCTGGTTTAGACCTGGTTCTGATCATTTTTTCATAGTTCTAAGACTGAAAACTCTCTGATAAATGTGATTTTGTTGTAAATGCCGGTGACCAATGAGCTGCTTCGTTTCAGTGAGATGGACACATCTGATTGGTCGGTGTTTGGTTCGTGTGGAGATGTGACTGACTTGTGTTTTTTTTGTACTGTGTGTAATACTGTGTGTACTTTCTCAGGGTTCATCACAGATGGAAACTCGCTCCTGGTGGGCGTGGCTCGGCTCCGTCAGCTGCGTGTACGTGGCTCCTCCCCCTCCTGCGAGGCTCCTCCCTCTAAGCACCTGCACAGAGACTGTCCCCCGCTGTACTCCTGGACCACGGAGGACACGGGCTCCTACGGGCCCCGATGGACCCCCGCCAGCTCCCCGGGCAACCGCACCCACCCCGACAACCGCACCCACCCCACCCCCTGGAGGTACCAGACCCAGGGGGCGCTGCGGGGCGCTCCGTTCTGGGGCCGAAACGTCCTGTACAGAGGAGGAGGATACGTGTCCGAGCTCGGGCCGGACCTGCACACAGCCTCCAGGTGAGGCCTGCTCACATCTCTCTGTTTGCAGTACTTCATGTATATTGTAGTACTTGTATTGTGCCCTGTTTGCAGTACTCTGCAGTACCTGTACTCCTCTCTCTGGCTGGACTCGTACACCAGAGCAGTATTTGTGGAGTTCACCGTTTACAACGCCAACGTGAACCTGTTCTGTTTGGTGACTCTGCTGCTGGAGGCGGCCGACGCTGTGGGTCAGTTTATACTTTCAATCAGATAAATCTGGTCTTTTTATGTTTTTAATTTTCTGTTTTTCTGTTTTTATTTTTTTTATTTAGCTGTTTTTATGTTATTGTTTTTTTTTATTTGGTGTTTTTATATGTTTTTATTTTAGTGTTTTTATGTTTTTTATGTTGGTGTTTTTATATGTTTTTATTTAGTTTTTAGTTTTTTAAATGTTTTTATTTCAGTGTTTTTATGTTTTTATTTTAATGTTATTATGTTTTTATTTAGTTTTTTGTTTTGTTATATTTTTATTTTAGTGTTTTTATGTTTTTACTTTGGTGTTTTTATGTTTTTATTTTTTTTATTTGAGTGTTTTTATGTTTTTATGTTTTTTTATTTTTTTTATGTGTTTTTATGTTTTTATGTTTTTACTTTGGTGTTTTTATGTTTTCATGTGTTTTTTGGTTTTTTATGTTTTTATTTGAGTGTTTTTATGTTTTTTTTCTCAGGAGCGTTCGAGTTCCGCTGGGAGCTGCGGCCTGTGCGTCTGTACCCGTCCACCGGGGGGCTCCACCTGTTTGTGATGGCAGCAGAGATACTCTACATGCTCTTTGTAATCTACTACATGTACAAACAGGTACTCCCCCAACACAGGTACTCTCCCAACACGAGTACTCCCCCAACACGAGTACTCTCAACATGAGCACTCCCCCTGATTTAACCTCAGACTCAGGACGTGTGCTGCTCAAAGGCACCAGGGCTGCAGGTGTTTTAGACGAGGATCAGATATAATCTGATCTCGCTAATGTTTGAATCACTGCCGTTTTTGTGCTTTTAGGCCGGAGCTTTTGACCACACAATTGTTCTGGATAAGTTGAGAGTCTGTGGGTGTCGGGTCCCTCATCCCTGTGGCGTCCCTCAGGGCTCTGTGCTCGGCCTGTTCATGTTGTACCTCGACTTAAACACACGTCCTGTCATTTGATTTACACGATTATAAAAGTGAACGGCAGCCGCCCACGTTCTGTGTTTTCTAGGGTGACAGAGGCGTCTGATCACGGCGGCGCTCAGAGCGGACGTGCTGTTTCAAAGATCGTTACTTGTTCTGAAAAAACTGATTAAATCCACATCTGAGGTTTAGATTTGACACAAAAACTGCACGAAACAAGAGCGACACATGAGCCGAAGAAAGGACGAAACCACAGACTGTTTATATAAACACAGAGCTAATCTGTTAGCCACCATGTTCCAAACAGGAAGTGATCATGTGGCACTTCCTGCTCCATCGACTCTGGCTCCAATTCACTTTACATATAAAAACTGTCTCTCTCTCTGTCCTGCTGCTGTCAGACTCATGTTGGTCTTAAATGTTCGTATTAACCCTCTACATGATCCTGGGGTTTTTATTTCACGTCTGTGTCTGTAAATCAACATATGAACATTAATAACAGACACATCAGGTCCTTCTGTCCCCGACGTCGCTCCTGTTAGCGTTAGCAACAGGTTTGATTGACAGTGGTGTGGGTGAAGGGGCGTGACCTTCCACATCCTCGTTCCTGATTGGCTCTTTGTTGGCTGTGATCCTCTGGTCTCTGCTCCACCTCCATGAGACACATTCAGGCCTTTCTCCTGCCGGTTCTGGTCTGTGTGGTGAGGGGTCTTGCTCGTGGGCACAGTGGCAGACTCTCTCTTCTCTTCTTTAGGTACAGAGGTTGAAGGTTCAACGCTGGGCTTACCTCAGGGACCGCTGGAACCTTCTGGAGCTCAGCATCATCGCCCTCTCCTGGACCGGAGCAGGACTGTACATCCAGAGGACAGTGTTAGGGCAGAGGGACGTCGAGTACTACCAACAGCACAAGGACAAGTACGAATACTTTAAATACTTGAATAATACCACATAATACTTTTCATAATCCTGTGTGCATGCCGGATTCAGAACAGCAAGTGTAAAGTGAACCTGAACCTTACAGCCTGGTGTCCGACTGTTGACGTCCCACCACACGGCGACAGAGCTAACCTGCTGCCACGTCACAAACAGGAAGTGAACCTGTGCACTTCCTGCTCCTCTCTCTGTCCCTGCTGCTGTCAGACTCATGTTGGTCTTAAATGTTCGTATTAACCCTCTACATGATCCTGGGGTTTTTATTTCACGTCTGTGTCTGTAAATCAACATATGAACATTAATAACAGACACATCAGGTCCTTCTGTCCCCGACGTCGCTCCTGTTAGCGTTAGCGACAGGTTTGATTGACAGTGTTGCTAAGCGCCCACAGCCCGCTCTGGATTGGCTCTTTAGTTGCTGTGATTGGCCCCTATAACTGCTCTCGAGCTTCATTTGACCAGAGCCGAATTCTGTCACACTCACTTAGTCTTTATACAGTCTGTGGATCAGCGGTACATGCTAATGCTACATGTTTGTGCAACATGCTAGTGTATTTTTGCATTTGTAAACGTGAGCAGATGAGGTTAAAGGGGAGAGATGGTCGCGTTCTCGCTGGAGCTCTTGTCTTTACTGTTGGACGTGTTTGACAAAGATCGACACAGACGCAGTGAGAGGAGGTCTCACTCTGCACCGAGACGCTAAAACATCAGGTTTATATCAGTCGCAGTTTGTCGTACGACAGGTCTAAGTTTGATCTCTGGTCTCACACTAAAACTAAAAACTCATGATACAAGTCCTGGTTTAGACCTGGTTCAGTCCTGGTTCAGTCCTGGTCCTGTCCTGGTTCAGACTTTGTTCAGTCCTGGTTCAGCCCTGTTCTCTCCTCAGGTTCCCCAGTTTCTGCTTCTCGGCCTCCTCAGATGTTCTCCTTCAGTATGTGTTGGCCTTCGTTGTTCTTTTGTCCACGGTGAAGCTCTGGCACCTTCTCAGACTGAACCCAAACATGGAGCTGATCTCCTCCACTCTGAGTCGCGCCTCCGGGGACCTAACCGGGTTTCTCCTGGTCATTGGGCTCATGCTGGTCGCCTACGCCACTGCTGTGAGTGTGGACTGGGTTTAGTCCTGGTTTAGACTCAGTTTAGTCCTGGGTTTAGTCCTGGTTTAGTCCTGTTTTAGTCCTGGTTTAGTCCTGGCTTAGTCCTGGTTTAGTCCTGGTTTAGTCCTGGTTTAGTCCTGGTTTAGACTGGTTTAGTCCTGGTTTAGTCCTGGTCTGTCTCACTGTAATGCCCTGTATGAGGGCCTCTAACGCTGCTTGCGGTTCTAACCTCCTCTGTGTCTCAGTGTAATACCCTGTACGGCTGGAAGATGGCGTCCTACAAAACATTCCCTGACTCTCTGCTCACGCTCATCAAACTGCAGCTCGGGATCTTCAACTACAATGAGGTACTCCCCATACAACCTGGTTTAGACCTGGTTTAGTCCTGGTTTAGTCCTGGTCTAGTCCTGGTTTAGACCAGGTCTAGTCCTGGTTTAGACCAGGTCTAGTCCTGGTTTAGACCTGGTTCAGTCCTGGTTTAGACCAGGTCTAGTCCTGGTTTAGACCTGGTTCAGTCCTGGTTTAGACCAGGTCTAGTCCTGGTCTAGTCCTGGTTTAGACCAGGTCTAGTCCTGGTTTAGACCAGGTCTAGTCCTGGTTCAGTCCTCGTTTAGACCAGGTCTAGTCCTGGTTTAGACCAGGTCTAGTCCTGGTTTAGTACTGGTTTAGACCAGGTCTAGACCAGGTCTAGTCCTGGTTTAGACCTGGTTTAGACCAGGTCTAGACCAGGTCTAGTCCTTGTTTAGACCTGGTTTAGACCAGGTCTAGTCCTGGTTTAGACCAGGTCTAGTCCTGGTTTAGTCCTGGTTTAGACCAGGTCTAGTCCTGGTTTAGACCAGGTCTAGTCCTGGTTTAGACCAGGTCTAGTCCTGGTTTAGACCTGGTTCAGTCCTGGTTTAGACCAGGTCTAGTCCTGGTTTAGACCAGGTCTAGTCCTGGTTTAGTCCTGGTTTAGACCAGGTCTAGTCCTTGTTTAGACCTGGTTTAGACCTGGTTCTTCTCTGGTGTCTCAGGTGATGGACTACAGTCCGGTTCTTGGATCTGTCTTGGTCGGTTCCTGTATCATCTTCATGGGGTTTGTGGTCATAAACCTCCTGATCTCTGTGATCCTTGTGGCCTTCCAGCAGGAGCAGGTCCAGCACAAGGTAAAGACCTGGTTTGAACCTGGTTTAGTCTTTAGTTCTCGTTGCGTGTTCTTCACATGTTCTCATTGTGTGTTCTTCACATTTTCTTGTTTCCTGTTCTTCACATGTTCTTGTTGCGTGTTCTTCACATGTTCTTGTTTCCTGTTCTTTCTTGTGTTCTTGTTGTTCTTGTTGCATTCTTCACATGTTCTTGTTTCCTGTTCTTCACATGTTCTTGTTGCATGTTCTTCACATGTTCTTGTTGCATGTTCTTCACATGTTCTTGTTGCATGTTCTTCACATGTTCTTGTTGCGTGTTCTTCACATGTTCTTGTTTCCTGTTCTTCACATGTTCTTGTTGCGTGTTCTTCACATGTTCTTGTTTCCTGTTCTTCACATGTTCTTGTTGCGTGTTCTTCACATGTTCTTGTTGCGTGTTCTTCACATGTTCTTGTTGCGTGTTCTTCACATGTTCTTGTTGCATGTTCTTCACATGTTCTTGTTGCATGTTCTTCACATGTTCTTGTTGCATGTTCTTCACATGTTCTTGTTGCGTGTTCTTCACATGTTCTTGTTGCGTGTTCTTCACATGTTCTCATTGTGTGTTCTTCACATGTTCTTGTTTTGTTCTTCACATGTTCTTGTTCGTGTTCACATGTTCTGTGTGTGCTTCACATGTTCTTGTTCTTTCACACATGTCTCGTTATGTGTTCTTCACATGTTCCCGTTGCGTGTTCTTCACATGTTCTTGTTTCCTGTTCTTCACATGTTCTTGTTCCGTGTTCTTCACATGTTCTTGTTGCGTGTTCTTCACATGTTCTTGTTGCGTGTTCTTCACATTTTCTTGTTGCGTGTTCTTCACATGTTCTTGTTGCGTGTTCTTCACATGTTCTTGTTGCGTGTTCTTCACATTTTCTTGTTGCGTGTTCTTCACATGTTCTTGTTGCGTGTTCTTCACATGTTCTTGTTCCGTGTTGCAGCCGTCGGAGGAGGAGGAGGTGGTGCAGATTATGCTGAAAAAAGTCTTCGGTCTGTTCGGCATCAGATACACAGTGCCCCCCTCAGACCAGGACGAGAAGTGCGGCCACACCGAGGATTCTGGGAAAATCTGTTGAGGCAGTTGCGACGATGGCGACCAAACCCTAAAGCTGCACTGTGGAACTTTACAATGGAACCGTCTGACACCTGGAAATCCTTCTTTTTATTATCCATGAGTTTGTCTTTCTTTAGGTTCTGGTTCAGTCCTAGTTCAGGTTTATTTTATCCACTTTTCTGTCGTCCTTTGCATCATTTCTTGTTTAAAAACACAGTTGAAGATATGTTCACTTTAGACCTGGTTTAATCCTGGTTTAGTCCTGGTTTAGTCCTGGTTTAGTCCTGGTTTAGACCTGGTTTAGACCTGGTTTAGTCCTGGTTTAATCCTGGTTTAGTCCTGGTCTTGTCCTGGTTTAGTCCTGGTTTAGTCCTGGTTTAATCCTGGTTTAGTCCTGGTTTAATCCTGGTTTAGTCCTGGTCTTGTCCTGGTTTAGTCCTGGTTTAGTCCTGGTTTAGTCCTGGTTTAGTCCTGGTTTAGTCCTGGTTTAGTCCTGGTTTAGTCCTGGTTTAGTCCTGGTGTCCCTCGTGAAGCCTGACGTTGTCTTTGGTGGTGGTTCTGTTCATTATTATCATTGGTGTAAAGAGCTAGCGTTAGCGTTAGCGTGTAGCATGTAGAAGAGAGAAAAACTCTCCTGACCCTCATGTACTTTCATTATAATAAATATAATATGTTTTTTTTCTCTTTGAGTTGAATAAAGTTTAAAAACAGCAAAACAAAATACAAGATTGAAACATTTATTTTATTTGTCAAAAATCCTCTTGATGTGAAACAGCAAAACATTAAACATGACTTTTAAAATACAGACTCAAGTTTAGACCCATAAGTTCTGGTTCAGTCCTGGTTTAGTCCTGGTTTAGTCCTGGTTTAGTCCTGATTTAGTCCTGGTTTAGTCCTGGTTTAGTCCTGGTTTAGTCCTGATTTAGTCCTGGTTTAGTCCTGGTTTAGACCTGGTTTAGTCCTGGTTCTGTCCTGGTTTAGTCGTGGTTTAGTCCTGGTTTAGTCCTGGTTTAGTCCTGGTTTAGTCCTGATTTAGTCCTGGTTTAGTCCTGGTTTAGTCCTGGTTTAGTCCTGGTTTAGTCCTGATTTAGTCCTGGTTTAGTCCTGGTTTTAGTCCTGGTTTAGTCCTGATTTTAGTCCTGTCCTGGTCCTGGTTTAGTCCTGGTTTAGTCCTGGTTTAGTCCTGATTTAGTCCTGGTTTAGTCCTGGTTTAGTCCTGGTTTAGTCCTGGTTTGTCCTGGTTTAGTCCTGGTTTAGTCCTGGTTTAGTCCTGGTTTAGTCCTGGTTTAGTCCTGATTTAGTCCTGGTTTAGTCCTGGTTTAGTCCTGGTTTAGTCCTGATTTAGTCCTGGTTTAGTCCTGGTTTAGTCCTGGTTTAGTCCTGATTTAGTCCTGGTTTAGTCCTGGTTTAGTCCTGGTTTAGTCCATGCTTAGTCCTGATTTTATATGTTCTCCTCTGTGTGGTGGTCTCCATGGCGACGATGGTGAGGGGCCGGCCCTCTCCTGGGGGTGGGCGGTCCCCCTGGGGCTGTGGAAGCAGGGGGCGGGGCTGGTGGTGGGAGAAGCTCACCTCGTGGTGGGCGGGGCTCTCCTGGTGGTGGGCGGGGCTCTCCTTCAGGCTGATGCCGTCCGCCCTCTGCTCCTCCGGGAGCAGCAGACTGGAGCCGCTCACGTACCCAGGCAGAGTGACCCGAGTGTGGGCCGGCGAGCAGCGGCAAGGGGGGCGGGCCTGGAGGCAGCATAGAGCGACCCCCGGAGGTCGAACGTGTGTACTGCCCCAGGGCCAGGGGGGAGGGGCTTCTCGTGCTGAACCCGCCCATCACCGACCCGTAATCGTACTGCCCACACACCACCGACCCCGCCCCCTCTCCAGTCCCAGGTCAAATGCAGATGTGTAGAGATCTTTATATGATAGATGTGTTTCCAAACTAATGAGGCTCTGGGGGCTCAAACCCTCATCTTCACAGGGGGTGGAGTGTCTTGCTCAGAGGCACAGTGGTACATAAATGTACATTTTACACATTTATGTTTCACCCTTAACTCTGAGGTGTGAAAAGTCCAGCTGTTTTACACAGAGTGAGAGCTCACACCACAAACACACTGCACACCTGACAGAGTTACAGGAAGAGTGACACGGAGAGTGACACGGAGAGTGACACGGAGAGTGACACGGAGAGTGACACGGAGAGTGATAAAGAAAGTGATAGAGAGAGTGACACGGAGAGTGATAAAGAGAGTGACAGAGAGTGACAGAGTGACAGGAAGAGCAACAGAGAGAGTGACAGAGAGAGTGACAGGGAGAGTGACACGGAGAGTGACAGCGAGAGTGATAAAGAGAGTGATAGAGAGAGTGTTAAAGAGAGTGACAGAGAGAGTGACAGAGTGACAGGAAGAGCAACAGAGAAAGTGACAGAGAGAGTGATCAAGAGAGTGACAGAGAGAGTGACAGAGAGAGTGACAGGGAGAGTGACAGCGAGAGTGATAAAGAGAGTGATAGAGAGAGTGTTAAAGAGAGAGACAGAGAGAGTGACAGGAAGAGCAATAGAGAGAGTGACAGGGAGAGTGACACGGAGAGTGATAAAGAAAGTGACAGAGAGAGTGATAGAGAGAGTGTTAAAGAGAGTGACAGAGAGAATGTTAAAGAGAGTGATAGAGTGAGAGGAAGAGCAACAGAGAGAGTGACAGGGAGAGTGTTAAAGAGAGTGACAGAGAGAGACAGGGAGAGTGACAGAGAGAGTGACAGGGAGAGTGTTAAAGAGAGTAACAGAGTGACAGGAAGAGTGACACGGAGAGTGATAGAATGATAGAGAGAGTGACACGGAGAGTGATAAAGAGAGTGACAGAGAGTGACAGAGTGACAGGAAGAGCAACAGAGAGAGTGACAGAGAGAGTGACGGGGAGAGTGACACGGAGAGTGATCAAGAGAGTGACAGCGAGAGTGATAAAGAGAGTGATAGAGAGAGTGTTAAAGAGAGTGACAGAGAGAGTGACAGAGTGACAGAGAAAGTGACAGAGAGAGAGTGAGAGTGACAGAGAGAGTGATCAAGAGAGTGACAGAGAGAGTGACAGAGAGAGTGACAGGGAGAGTGACAGCGAGAGTGATAAAGAAAGTGACAGAGAGAGTGATAGAGAGAGTGTTAAAGAGAGTGACAGAGAGAGTGACAGGGATAGTGATAGAGAGCGTGACAGGGAGAGTGACAGAGAGAATGTTAAAGAGAGTGATAGAGTGAGAGGAAGAGCAACAGAGAGAGTGACAGGGAGAGTGTTAAAGAGAGTGACAGAGAGAGACAGGGAGAGTGACAGGGAGAGTGACAGAGAGAGTGACAGGGAGAGTGTTAAAGAGAGTGACAGAGTGACAGGGACAGTGACAGAAAGTGACAGAGAGAGTGATAAAGAGAGTGATAGAGAGAGTGTTAAAGAGAGAGACAGAGAGAGTGACAGAGTGACAGGAAGAGCAACAGAGAGAGTGACAGGGAGAGTGACACGGAGAGTGATAAAGAAAGTGACAGAGAGAGTGATAGATAGAGAGAGTGACAGAGAGAGTGACAGAGAGAGTGACAGAGAGGATAGAGTGACAGAGAAGAGTGAGGTGACAGGAGAGCAACGTGACAGGGAGAGTGACAGAGAGAATGTTAAAGAGAGTGACAGAGAGAGTGACAGAGTGACAGGAAGAGCAACAGAGAGAGTGACAGGGAGAGTGTTAAAGAGAGTGACAGAGAGAGACAGGGAGAGTGATAGGAAGAGTGACAGGAAGAGTGTTAAAGAGAGTGACACAGAGAGACAGGGAGAGTGTTAAAGAGAGTGACAGAGTGACAGGGACAGTGACAGAAAGTGACAGAGAGAGTGATAAAGAGAGTGACAGGGAGAGTGACAGGGAGTGTCAGGGAGAGTGAGAGTTTCACAAGTATACGACATATACACGAGTATAAACACCATGGACCCACTGCTCACTGAGGATTAACACATATAACACACATGGAACACAAAGTACAACATTTAAAGTGGAGCAGCACAGTGCGTAAAGAGTGTTTTTATTATCACCCTGGTATTGGTATCGAGTATCGAGTATCGAGTATCGAGTCTTTTCCTTAGTATCAAAATCCAGTTTGTTGTTTTAGTGTCGTGACAAAACTACAGAGATTTGAACCATAAACCAGGTCACACGGGGGCGTGTCCTCCCTCTGGGCTCCTCCCCCTTCACAAACCAGACAAACGCCTCCTGTGGGAACAGGAGGTTCAACTCCTGCCTTTGTGCTCTTGAGCAACACACCAAACTGCCTCTTATTTATGCAGTCACTTTCAGTCTCTGTTTCACTGCTACATGAGTGATATACGTGCCAAGTGTAACAGTACTCTTTGTACTTCTACTGCAGTACTGTTACTCTGAAGTAACAGTACTTTTACTCGAGTAGTGTGTGTAAAATGACTCACGTCTGAGCTTCAAAATATTTGGAAAAGAAAAAAAAACTTTTCAAAAATTAAATTAAAAAAATTAAAAATTTTGTGTTTTTTTCTGTGGGTTCAAAGTAAATTTCAAAACTTCACCTTCGTCACCTCTATCACCTCCATCACCTCCGTCACCTCCCTTACCTTCATCACCTTCATCACCTCCATCACCTCCGTTACTTTCATCACCTCCATCACCTTCATCACCTCCTCCACCTTCTCTGCCTCCTCCGTCTCCTCCTCCTCTTCCATCACCTCCTCCACCTCCTCCAGCCCTACAGTGAAAGTGGTGAGGCTGATGGCACAGACTGGCAGACTCTCTTCTGTACGTCTGTCCCGGGGCAGCTGTGGCCTTGTCCTGATCATTTCTATCAGTGACATCTGGGAGGGCATCTGACACACAAGGAGGACGGGAGGGCATCTGTGTGAGAGTGTCCCAGGTGTGAGAGTGTCCCAGGTGTGAGAGAGTCCCAGGAGTGTGAGAGTGTGTAAACCAGGACTAAACCAGGACTAAACCAGGACTAAATCAGGACTAAACCAGGACTAAATCAGGACTAAACCAGGACTAAAGCAGGACCAGTGCTGCCCCCATGTGGTGACTCAGACAGTGACTCATGTTCTGTAAAAACACCCTCCACATTCAGATCTATGAACACAACAAACGCAACGTGTGTTTTCACCACAAGAATCATCTCCTCAACACACAAAAGAACCAAACTGAACTGAAAACCAAACTGAACCAAACTGAACTGAACCAGACCGAACTGAACCAAACCAAACTGAACTGAACCAAACTGAACCAAACCAAACATTTATGTCGTCAGAGGAATCAGATGGAAACAGACATCAGGACACATTTGTACAAAGACATTTTTTTATTATTGATAAACTGTTTTATTTTGAACCACGAGTTTGTGTGAACTTAAAGCTTTATGTATTTATTTATTTTACACGGAAATAAAAGTCTCAATTATTCAACATTTATTTGTGCGCCATCTGGTGGTGATCCTCAGGAAATGTTTTTATTTAAAATAAAATAAATAAAAGTTAAAAATCAGGAAAAAACCTGGACTAAACCTAGACTTAACCAGGACTAGACCAGGACTAAACCAGGATTAAACCTGGACTAAACCTGGACTAAACCAGGACTCAACCAGGACTCAACCAGGACTAAACCAGGACTAAACCAGGACTAAATAAACCAGGACTAAACTAGGACTCAACTAAGACTAAACCAAAAAAGAGAGAGATACAGAGACAGACAGAGTGACAGAAAGAGACAAAGGGGCTCAGTCGAAGCGCTCGTAGTGTCTGGTCTGACGAACTCGAGGAACCATGTCCACCACCAACCTGAGAGTGAGAAGGAGGGAGAGGGAAAGAAAAGGGAGGAGAGGCAGGGAGGGAAAGAGGGTAAAGAGGAAGAGAGACATAAGACGTGATTAGAACTTTTAAACAGTGAGAGAGACACATCCACCTCAGAGGCCACAGCTGCCCCGGGGCAGGCTCACACATGTGGCGGTCTTTCTACGCCTCAGGTTTGTATGTTGAGTTTCACATGTTAGTCTCGTGTTTGTATGTTGAGTTTCACGTGTTAGTCTCGTGTTTGTATGTTGAGTTTCACGTGTTAATCTCGTGTTTGTATGTTGAGTTTCACATGTTAGTCTCATGTTTGTATGTTGAGTTTCACATGTTAGTCTCGTGTTTGTATGTTGAGTTTCACGTGTTAGTCTCATGTTTGTATGTTGAGTTTCACGTGTTAGTCTCGTGTTCGTATGTTGAGTTTCACATGTTAGTCTCGTGTTTGTATGTTGAGTTTCACGTGTTAGTCTCGTGTTTGTATGTTGAGTTTCACATGTTAGTCTCGTGTTTGTATGTTGAGTTTCACGTGTTAGTCTCGTGTTCGTATGTTGAGTTTCACATGTTAGTCTCGTGTTTGTATGTTGAGTTTCACGTGTTAGTCTCGTGTTTGTATGTTGACTTTCACGTGTTAGTCTCGTGTTTGTATGTTGAGTTTCACGTGTTAGTCTCGTGTTTGTATGTTGAGTTTCACGTGTTAGTCTCGTGTTCGTATGTTGAGTTTCACATGTTAGTCTCGTGTTCGTATGTTGAGTTTCACGTGTTAGTCTCGTGTTCGTATGTTGAGTTTCACGTGTTAGTCTCGTGTTTGTATGTTGAGTTTCACGTGTTAGTCTCGTGTTTGTATGTTGAGAGTTTCACATGTTAGTCTCGTGTTTTGTTTGTTGAGTTTCACGTGTTAGTCTCGTGTTCGGTATGTTGAGTTTCACATGTTAGTCTCGTGTTTGTATGTTTGGAGTTTCATTTTCACGTGTTAGTCTCGTGTTTGTATGTTTGAGTTTCACGTGTTAGTCTCATGTTTGTATGTTGAGTTTCACGTGTTAGTCTCATGTTTGTATGTTGAGTTTCATGTGTTAGTCTCGTGTTTGTATGTTGAGTTTCACGTGTTAGTCTCATGTTTGTATGTTGAGTTTCACGTGTTAGTCTCATGTTTGTATGTTGAGTTTCACGTGTTAGTCTCGTGTTCGTATGTTGAGTTTCACGTGTTAGTCTCGTGTTTGTATGTTGAGTTTCACGTGTTAGTCTCGTGTTCGTATGTTGAGTTTCACATGTTAGTCTCGTGTTTGTATGTTGAGTTTCACGTGTTAGTCTCGTGTTTGTATGTTGAGTTTCACGTGTTAGTCTCGTGTTTGTATGTTGAGTTTCACGTGTTAGTCTCGTGTTTGTATGTTGAGTTTCACGTGTTAGTCTCGTGTTCGTATGTTGAGTTTCACATGTTAGTCTCGTGTTTGTATGTTGAGTTTCACGTGTTAGTCTCGTGTTTGTATGTTGACTTTCACGTGTTAGTCTCATGTTTGTATGTTGAGTTTCACGTGTTAGTCTCGTGTTTGTATGTTGAGTTTCACGTGTTAGTCTCGTGTTTGTATGTTGAGTTTCACGTGTTAGTCTCATGTTCGTATGTTGAGTTTCACATGTTAGTCTCATGTTTGTATGTTGAGTTTCACGTGTTAGTCTCATGTTTGTATGTTGAGTTTCACGTGTTAGTCTCATGTTCGTATGTTGAGTTTCACGTGTTAGTCTCGTGTTTGTATGTTGAGTTTCACGTGTTAGTCTCGTGTTTGTATGTTGACTTTCACGTGTTAGTCTCATGTTTGTATGTTGACTTTCACGTGTTAGTCTCGTGTGACGTACTTGACGCCGTAGACGAGGATGACGACTCCGATCAAAACTCCGATTGTTCCGTCCAAAAACCAAACGTCCGGATGGTTCTTAAAGACCTCAGCGCTCACCAGGATAGAGAACCCCATGAGCGCCCCCACCAGGGAGTTAAAGCCTGTGCAACAACGTCATACATTTAAAACATATAACACACGTGTGCACAGAACACAGGGAAAAGAAGAGGGGAGAAAGAGAGAAAGAGGGGGAAGAGAGAAGAGACAGAGGGGGAAGAGAGAGATGAGAGAGGGGGAAGAGGGAGAAGAGAGGAGAAGAAAGAGGGGGAAGAGAGGAGAGACAGAGGGGGAGAGAGAGAAGAGAAGAGGGGGGAAGAGAGAGACGGGAGAGAGGGGGAAGAGGGAAGGAGAGAGAGGGAAGAGGGGGAAGAGAGGAGAGACAGAGGGGGAGAGAGAAGAAGAGGAAAGAGGGGGAAGAGAGAAGAGAACAGGGAGGAAGAGAGAGAAGAACGGGGAAAGAGAGAAGAGAAAGAGGGGAAGAGAGAAGAGACAGAGGGGGAAGAGAGAAGAGACAGGGGGAAGAGAGAGAAGAAAGAGGGGGAAGAGAGAGAGAGACAGAGGGGGAAGAATGAAGAGACAGAGGGGGGAAGAGAGAAGAGACAAAGAAAGGGGGAAGAGAGAAGAGAAAGAGGGGGAAAGAGAGAAGAGACAGAGGGGGAAGAGAGAAGAGAAGAGGGGGAAGAGAGAAGAGACAAAGGGGGAAGAGAGAGAGAAGAAAGGGGAAAGAGAGAAGAGAAAGAGGGGGAAGAGAGAGAAGAGAGAGGGGGAAGAGAGAGAAGAAAGAGGGGGAAGAGAGAAGAGACAGAGGGGGAAGAGGGTTAATACGAACATTTAAGACCAAAATGAGTCACAGAAAGTGAACTGGAGCCAGAGTCGATAGAACAGGAAGTGCCCATGATCACTTCCTGTTTGGAACGCGGCGGCTAACAGGTTAGCTCTGTCGTTCATATAAACGTTGTGTGGGACATATTTGTGCGGTTACCGTCGGTGATGAGGGCGCGGCTCGTCAGGACTCGACCCAAACACATTTTTAAAACAGCCAAAACAGAGCAGAGCGCCCCACTGAGGACGGACACGCTCAACAGGAAGTCGTCCTGAAGAACAAACAAGAATAAACATGTGTGTGTGTGTGTGTGTGTGTGTGGTATGTGGTGTTGTGTATGTATGGGTGTTGTGTGTGTGTGTGTATGTGTGTGTGTGTGTGTGTGTGTGTATGGTGTGTGTGTATATATGTGTGTGGTAATGGTGTGTGTGTGTGAGTGTGTGTGTGTGTGTGTATGTATATATGTGTGTGTGTATGTGTGTGTGTGTGTGTGTGTGTGTGTGTATGGTGTGTGTGGCTGTGTGTGTGTGTGTGTGTGGTGTATGTATGTGGTATATGTGTGTGTGTGTGTGTGTGGTGTGTGTGTGTGTTTGCTGTGTGTGTGTGTGTGTGTGTGTGTATGGTGTGTGTGTGTGTGTGTGTGTGTGTGTGTGGTGTGTGTGTGTGTGTGTGTAGTTGGTGTGTATGTGTGTATGTGTGTGTGTATGTGTGTTGTGTGTGTGTGTATGGTGTGTGTGGTGTGTGTATGTGTATGTGTGTGTGTGGGTATGTGTGTGTGTATGTGTATGTGGTGTATGTGTGTGTGTATGTGTTGTGTGTGTGTATGTGTGTGTGTGTATGTGTGTGTGTGTGTGTGTATGTGTGTGTGTTGTATGTGTGTGTGTGTGTGTGTGGTATGTGTGTGTGGTTGTGGTGTGTGTGGGTGTGTGGTATGTGGTGTGTGTGTGTGTGTGATGTGTGTGTGTGTGTGTGTGTGTATGTGTGGTGTGTGTGGAGGTATGTGTGTGTAGGTGTGTGTGTGTGTGTGTGTGTGGTGTGTGTATGTGTGTGTGTGTATGTGTCTGTTGTGTGTATGTGGGGGTGTGGTGTGTGTGTGTGTGTGTGTGGTGTGTGTATGTGTGTGGGTGTATGGGTGTGTGTGTGGTGTGTATGTGTGGTGTGTGTGTGTGTGTGTGTGTGGTGTATGTGTGTGGTGGTGTGTGTGGTGTGTGTGGTGTGTGTGTATGTGTGTGTGGTGTGTGTGTGTGTATGTGTGGGGTGTGTGTGTGTGTGTAATGTGTGTGTGTGTAGGTGTGTGTGGTGTGTGTGTATGTGTGTGTGTGTTATGGTGTGGTGTGCGTAGTGTGTGTGGGAGTGGGTGTGGTATGGGTGTATGTGTGTAGTGTGTGTGTGTGTGTGTATGTGTGTGTGTGTGTGGTAGTGTGGGTGTGTATGTGTGTGGGTGAGTGTGTGTGTGTGTGTGTGTATGTGTATGGGCTGTGTTGTGAGTGTATGTGTGTATGTGTGTGTGTGGTTGTATGTTTACTGTGATTAAATCTAAAGAGTTGTACCAGTTCTGGGGGGTTCTGGTGATGAGGTCGTGCACGGCTTTTTCCATGATGCAAAAGGCCGAAAGGATGAAGAGCACGCCCAGAACCAAACACGCTCTGAAGAGAGAGAGAGAAAGAGGGATGATACAACAGAGAGAGAGAGTGAGGGAGCGAGAACACAAAGGAGACACTCAAGACCAAGCAAGTCGCATCTGTTCCACACTGGGGACCTCCACAGA
>JAIEZT010000115.1:164975-229328 GCA_019594935.1 Periophthalmus modestus | reverse complement strand
TGTGTGTCAGGTCCCCTCTCTGTGTGTCAGGTCCCCTCTCTGTGTGTCAGGTCCCCTCTCTGTGTGTCAGGTCCCTCTCTGTGTGTCAGGTCCCTCTGTGTGTGTCAGGTGCCCTCTCTGTGTGTCAGATGCCCTCTCTGTGTGTCAGGTCCCCTCTCTGTGTGTCAGGTCCCCTCTCTGTGTGTCAGGTCCCCTCCCTGTGTGTCAGGTCCCCTCCCTCCCCGTGTGTCTGGAGGTTGAGCTGATCGGGTGTAAAATGATCCCTGGAACAGATCAGTTTTCTGCAGCACGACTGATTCGAAAATGCTGCTGTTTCATTTCACCGAGTTTAAAGTCTCTGTTTCTGATTTTTACAGTTTTAAAATGGAGAAAATAGAACTTGTTCATTTTTAACATTTTGCAGTGGACAGTTGTTCCTCACTTACCTTATACATTCTGAACATTCACCACAGTGAGTTTGAACCACCACCTTAACGTGGTGGAGGAGTTTGAGCCAGTATGATCCTGGGAGCTCTGGTCTCGGGGGCTTCATGCCCCTGGTCACCCCTGGTGAACAGGTCCAGGGGGACGGGTCAGACTAAGAGCGGTTCAGGAGCCTTTCATGATGAGTGATACATCAAGGCTAGCTACATCGTCCAGACCGGCGTCACCGGGGCCCCACCCTGGAGCCAGGCCTGGGGTGGGTGCTCGACAGCTAGTGCCTGGTGGACTCTCCATTTCTCTAGTGTTGCCCGTGTGGAGCGGCGGAGAGCTGGTGTGTGCTGTGTTAGGGCGTGTACAGGTGTGTTAGAGTATGTATATACAGGTGTGTCAGGGTGTATACAGGTGTGTTACGGTGTATACAGTGTGTGTACGGTGTATACAGGTGTTTACCGTGTATACAGGTGTGTCAGGGTGTATAAAGGTGTGTCAGGGGTGTACGGTGTGTCAGGGTGTATACAGGTGTGTTAGGGTGTATACAGGTGTGTCAGGGTGTATACAGGTGTGTTAGGGTGTATACAGGTGTGTTAGGGTGTATACAGGTGTGTTAGGGTGTATACAGGTGTGTTATTATGTATACAGGGTGTATACAGGTGTGTTAGGGTGTATACAGGTGTGTGTAGGGTGTATACAGGTGTGTTAGGGTGTATACAGGTGTGTCAGGGTGTATACAGGTGTGTCAGGGTGTATACAGGTGTGTCAGGGTGTATACAGGTGTGTCAGGGTGTATACAGGTGTGTTATTATGGTGTGGTACAGGTGTGTTATTATGTATACAGGTGTGTTTACAGGGTGTATACAGGTGTGTCAGGGTGTATACAGGTGTGTCAGGGTGTATACAGGTGTGTTAGGGTGTACACAGGTGTGTTAGGGTGTATACAGGTGTGTCAGGGTGTATACAGGTGTGTTAGGGTGTATACAGGTGTGTTAGGGTGTATACAGGTGTGTCAGGGTGTATACAGGTGTGTCAGGGTGTATACAGGTGTGTTAGGGTGTATACAGGTGTGTTAGGGTGTATACAGGTGTGTTAGGGTTGTATACAGGTGTGTTAGGGTGTATACAGGTGTGTCAGGGTGTACATACAGGTGGTTTATTATGTATACAGGTGTGTCAGGGTGTATACAGGTGTGTCATATGTATACAGGTGTGTTAGGGTGTATACAGGTGTGTCAGGGTGTATACAGGTGTGTTAGAGCGTATATACAGATGCTTTGGGGCGTATACAGGTGTTTAAAGATGTACTTACTGAAGGCAGCGATGGCCAGAGCTGTAGTGACCACCACACTGACCCAGGACACGGCCAGAGCTTTTCTCCTGAAACTCTGAGCCTCATGAGGCTTCAGACGAAGACTGGACTCAAGAAGACCTGAGAGAGAAGGAGAAGAAGGAGAGGGAGAAGAGGAGAGACCTGGTTTAGACCTGGTTTAGTCCTGGTTTAGTCCTGGTTCAGTCCTGGTTTAGACCTGGTTTAGTCCTGGTTTAGACCTGGTTTAGTCCTGGTTTAGTCCTGGTTTAGTCCTGGTTTAGACCTGGTTTAGTCCTGGTTTAGTCCTGGTTTAGTCCTGCTTTAGTCTTGGTTTAGTCCTGGTTTAGTCCTGGTTTAGATCTGGTTTAGTCTGGTTTAGTCCTGGTTTAGTCCTGGTTTAATCCTGGTTTAGTCCTGGTTTAGATCTGGTTTTAGACCTAGTTCAGTCCTGGTTTTAGACTGAAATTCTTCCAAATGTTTGTTCCAGTTCCAGTTTGATCAAAGTCAAATCCGTTTGTTCTGCTGAGTTTTTAAAGTTCATCTCTGAGGATCCTCCACACTTTAATCTGAGCTCCGGGGCATGTGGGGTAAAGGCCAGGCCCGGCGTCCGGGGTAAAGGGCAGGCAGGGCATCTGGGTTAAAAGCCAGGCCTGGTGTGTGGGGTAAAGGGCAGGCAGGGCATCTGGGTCACAGGGGTCACAGGGGTAAATGTCTGTATTGACTTCAGTTCTATATCACTCTTCAAAAAGTGAGACAGGAGCAGTCAGGACCCACGTGACTCAGAGGGCTCATGTGATTGGACGCTCAGGTCATGTGACACGCGCCCGGAGTCATGTGACCTGGTCTGACTGAAGACTCATATTACAACATTTAGTCCTGGTTTAGTCTAGTTTTTATATTTGACATGTGACAGTTGTGAAACGTCCAAACTTGACGAGGAAACTCAAAAACACTGATCAGAATGAGACAGCACTTTAGAGGGAGGGCATCTGACACACAGGGAGGGCATCTGACACACAGAGAGGGGACCTGACACACAGAGAGGGCATCTGACACACAGAGAGGGGACCTGACACACAGAGAGGGCATCTGACACACAGAGAGGGCATCTGACACACAGGGAGGGCATCTGACACACAGAGAGGGCACCTGACACACAGAGAGGGGACCTGACACACAGAGAGGGGACCTGACACACAGAGAGGGCATCTGACACACAGAGAGGGCATCTGACACACAGGGAGGGGACCTGACACACAGAGAGGGCATCTGACACACAGAGAGGGCATCTGACACACAGGGGAGGGGACCTGACACACAGAGAGGGCATCTGACACACAGAGGGAGGGGACCTGACACACAGAGAGGGGACCTGACACACAGAGAGGGCATCTGACACACAGAGAGGGCATCTGACACACAGGGAGGGGACTGACACACAGAGAGGGGCATCTGACACACAGAGAGGGCATCTGACACACAGGGAGGGGACCTGACACACAGAGAGGGCATCTGACACACAGAGAGGGGACCTGACACACAGAGAGGGCATCTGACACACAGAGAGGGCATCTGACACACAGAGAGGGCATCTGACACACAGGGAGGGGACCTGACACACAGAGAGGGGACCTGACACACAGAGAGGGCATCTGACACACAGAGGGAGGGGACCTGACACACAGAGAGGGGACCTGACACACAGAGAGGGCATCTGACACACAGAGAGGGCATCTGACACACAGAGAGGGCATCTGACACACAGAGAGGGGACCTGACACACAGAGAGGGCATCTGACACACAGAGAGGGCATCTGACACACAGAGAGGGCATCTGACACACAGAGAGGGGACCTGACACACAGAGAGGGCATCTGACACACAGAGAGGGGACTCAAACACACAGAGAGGGGGCATCTGACACACAGGGAGGGCATCTGACACACAGAGAGGGGACCTGACACACCCCCAGAGAGGGCATCTGACACACAGAGAGGGCATCTGACACACAGAGAGGGCATCTGACACACAGAGAGGGGACCTGACACACAGAGAGGGGACCTGACACACAGAGAGAGGCATCTGGACACACAGAGAGGGGACCTGACCACAGAGAGGGGCATCTGACACACAGAGAGGGAGGGCATCTGACCACACAGGGAGGGGACCTGACACACGGGGAGGGCATCTGACACACAGAGAGGGCATCTGACACACAGAGAGGGGGACCTGACACACAGAGAGGGGACCTGACACACAGAGAGGGCATCTGACACACAGGGAGGGCATCTGACACACAGGGAGGGGACCTGACACACACGGGGTAGGTGGGCATCTGACACACACAGAGAGGGCATCTGACACACAGGGAGGGCATCTGACACACAGGAGGGGACCTGACACACACGGGAGGGGAGGTGTGACACACAGAGAGGGGAGGTGACACACAGGAGGGCATCTGACACACAGGGAGGGGTAGTGGACACACAGAGAGGGCATCTGACACACAGGGAGGGCATCTGACACACAGGGAGGGCATCTGACACACAGGGAGGGGACCTGACACACAGGGAGGGCATCTGACACATGTGACTGGTGCCTTAGTTCCGAGACGAGGAAGTGAAAGTTTGGTCACATGACACAGATTTACTACGACACTACTACAGTGTGAGGAAGTGTGGAGTACTCAGAGTACACGGTCTGTACTGTTGCAGTATTTGGAGTGATTCATGTGTTTAAATGTCCCATGATGCACTGCTCTGATCTGTTCTGATGTTTCCTCGTCTCAGACCTGGAGTCGTGTTTTGTTTCATTCACATGTTTCACTCAAACCTGCAGACGACTGTGATGACCAACTCCTGTTCTGTGGGTCTGAGGTGGAGGTGGAGGTGTAGATGGAGGTGTAGGTGGAGGTGTAGATGGAGGTGTAGGTGGAGGTGTAGATGGAGGTGTAGGTGGAGGTGTAGGTGGAGGTGTAGATGGAGGTGTAGGTGGAGGTGTAGATGGAGGTGTAGATGGAGGTGTAGATGGAGGTGTAGATGGAGGTGTAGGTGGAGGTGTAGATGGAGGTGTAGATGGAGGTGTAGGTGGAGGTGTAGGTGGAGGTGTAGATGGAGGTGTAGGTGGAGGTGTAGATGGAGGTGTAGGTGGAGGTGTAGATGGAGGTGTAGTTGGAGGTGGAGGTGGAGGTGTAGATGAGGTGTAGGTGGAGGTGTCGGTGGAGGTGTAGATGGAGGTGTAGATGGAGGTGTAGTGGGAGTGTAGGTGGAGGTGTAGATGGAGGGTGTAGATGGAGGTGTAGGTGGAGGTGTAGGTGGAGGTGTGAGGTGGAGGTGTAGGTGGAGGTGTAGGTGGAGGTGTAGATGGAGGTGTAGATGGAGGTGTAGATGGGAGGTGTAGGTGGAGGTGTAGATGGAGGTGTAGGTGAGGTGTAGGTGGGAGGTGTAGGTGGAGGTGTAGATGGAGGTGTAGATGGAGGTGTAGGTGGAGGTGTAGATGGAGGTGTAGATGGAGGTGTAGGTGGAGGTGTAGGTGGAGGTGTAGGTGGAGGTGTAGTGGAGGTGTAGGTGTAAGTGGAGGTGTAGGTGGAGGTGTAGGTGGAGGTGGAGGTGTAGATGAGTGGAGATGTAGAGGGTGTAGGTGGAGGTGTAGATGGAGGTGTAGATGGAGGTGTAGAGGTGGTAGATGGAGGTGTAGGTGGAGGTGTAGATGGAGGTGTAGATGGAGGTGTAGGTGGAGGTGTAGGTGGAGGTGTAGATGGAGGTGTAGGTGGAGGTGTAGAGAGGTGTAGATGGAGGTGTAGTGGAGGTGTAGGTGGAGGTGGAGGTGTAGATGGAGGTGTAGATGGAGGTGTAGATGGAGTGTAGATGGAGGTGTAGATGGTGGTGTAGGTGGAAATAGGTGGAGGTGGTATGGAGGTGTAGATGGAGGTGTAGGTGGAGGTGTAGATGGAGGTGTAGATGGAGGTGTAGGTGGAGGGTGTAGTGTAGGTGTAGGTGTAGAGGTGGAGTGTGTAGTGTAGGTGTAGGTGTAGAGGAGGGTGTAGATGGAGGTGTAGGTGGAGGTGTAGATGGAGGTGTAGATGGAGGTGGTAGTGGGAGGTGTGAGTGGAGGTGTAGATTGGATGTGAGTGAGGTGGAGGTTGTAGGTGGTGTTCATGGAGTGTAGGTGGAGGTGTAGGTGTAGATGGAGGTGTAGATGGAGGGTGAGAGGTGGGTGTAGTGGGTGGGTGTTAGGTGGAGGTTGTAGATGGAGGTGTAGGTGGAGGTGTAGATGAGGGTGTAGATGGAGGTGTAGGTGGAGGTGTAGGTGTGGAGGTGTAGACTGTGTAGATGGAGGTGTAGGTGGAGGTGTAGATGGAGGTGTAGATGGAGGTGTAGGTGGAGGTGTAGGTGTCGGTGTAGGTGTGGAGGTGTAGATGGAGGTGTAGGTGTGAGTGTAGGTGTAGAGGAGGTGTAGATGGAGGTGTAGGTGGAGGTTAGGTGGAGGTGTAGATGGAGGTGTAGGTGGAGGTGTAGATGAGGGTGTAGATGGAGGTGTAGGTGGAGGTGTCCAGTGGAGCTGTAGATGGAGGTGTAGGTGAAGGTAGTAGGTGGAGTGTGATGGAGGTGTAGGTGGGAGGTGTAGGTGGAGGTGTAGATGGAGGTGTAGATGGAGGTGTAGGTGGAGGTGTAGATGGAGGTGTAGGTGGAGGTGTAGGTGGAGGTGTAGGTGGAGGTGTAGATGGAGGTGTAGGTGGAGGTGTAGATGAGGGTGTAGATGGAGGTGTAGGTGGAGGTGTAGGTGGAGGTGTAGATGGAGGTGTAGGTGGAGGTGTAGGTGGAGGTGTAGATGGAGGTGTAGATGGAGGTGTAGGTGGAGGTGTAGGTGGAGGTGTAGATGGAGGTGTAGGTGGAGGTGTAGATGAGGGTGTAGATGGAGGTGTAGGTGGAGTGAGGAGGTTGGAGCTGTAGATGGAGGTGTAGGTGGAGGTGTAGATGGAGAGATTATGTCTCAGGCTCCTGTTTAAAGAAGGATTCTCTTTCCTAACAAAAATATCTTCTTTATCTCTCGTCTCTAACCATTTCTTTTCTCTGGCTGAAATCTGATTCTCTCTCTCCTCAGAGGAGGTGAGTGTGTTTGAGATGTAGATGAACATCAGACTGTGTCCTGAGCTGCTCTCTCTCGTGTTGGTTCATTCTCTTATGAAGTGTGTGTTTAGTTTCTCCAGTGTGACGCTCACTCTTCACTGATGGAGTCGACACATGACTTTGTTTGTGTCTCGGGGTTTTGTTCTTTGGATGAACCAGTTTTTGTCTTAAAGTGTTTGTGGGTTTGAAAAAAACATGAATCTCAAACTGTCTGAAAATCCTCTGAAGTGTTTCAGACACTGTGAGAGGAACAGTTACACCTTCTTGTTTTTTATCTCTCTTAGATCTGTTGAAGGTCCATTTTGGATCTCCACAGGCTGAGAGACTTTCTCCACGTGCTGCTCCTTCACTTTTGGTCTGAGTTCTTGAGCTCTGTGCTGCAGAGACACATGACTCTGAGTTTGTGCTGGATGTGTGAGTCACACAGCAGGTGTTGGTCCGTGTGTTTCCTGAAGACTTCTACCTGGAGACGTCGGTCCTGTTGTTACTGCACAGTCTGAGAAGGACAGTTTGTCTTTGGTTTCTTCTGTGTGAACTTGATGTTTGGATCCACAGCTTTAATCTGAGCAGTAAAGGCTCCAGATCTTGAGTTTTTAGTCCAGTTTTCATCCACATATCGATACCAGTGTGTGGTGGATTTCCCTGTAGAAGTTTCCTCTAAACTGGAAATATGTGGGATTTAAACACATTTCCAGCAGTTTGCAGACTCTCCTGCAGTCGTCTCGTTTTTGCAGCCTCCACCACTACTGACGTGGGAAACAAGTGAAAAGAGTCACATCAAATGAGACCAAGGTCTCATCTGAATCAAATCAAACACTTTAAGACAAAAACTGGTTCATCCAAAGGACAAAACCCCGAGACACAAAAAAGTGATGTGTCGACTCCATCAGTGAAGAGTGAAGTGAGAAACTAAACAGACATAAGAGAATGAACCAACAGAGAGAGAGCAGCTCAGGACACAGTCTGATGTTCATCTACATCTCAAACACACTCACCTCTCCTCTGAAGAGAGTGAGGAACAGATCTGAGCCAGAGAAAAGAAATGGTTTGAGACGAGAGGTAAAGAAGATATTTTTGTTAGGAAAGAGAATCCTTCATTTAACAGGAGCCTGAGACATAATCTCTCCACCTACACCTCCACCTACACGTCCACCTACACCTCCATCTACACCTCCACCTCAGACCCAGAACAAACACAACAATACTGTGACACACGCCACTGAGACACGCCCCCTGTGACACGCCCACTGAGACACGCCTGTGACACGCCCACTGAGACACGCCCCTGTAGACACGCCCACTGAGACACGCCCCCTGTGACACGCCCACTGTGACACTCCCACTGTGACACGCCCCCTGTGACACGCCCACTGTGACGTCCGCTCTTCCTTCTCCAGTTTTATTTTCTTAATCGTTGATTCTCGTTGGATTCTGCAGCGTCGCGTCGTCATTTTGGTCCAAATGTAAAAATGTGCTGCTGTGACGTGTCTGTCCACAGGGGGCGCTACAGCATGTGGCGCTTTGATGTGACGACAGCTCCCACAGGACACCACCGTTTTCTATATTCAGACCCTGCTCTCAGACTGGGCCGTGTCACTAAACACATTTTCAGAGGATTGTTCCAGTGTCTCACTGTTCTACATGTGACTCCAGGAAGGGCATCTGGGTTAAAGGCCACACATGGCATCAGTGACAATGTGACAGTGAGGAAGTCATGTGACCTGTGGAGTCATGTGACCTGAGACACTGGTATGACTCTGCATCTGAACGACTCATATTACAACATCAGTGTTTAGTCCTGGTTTAGTCCTGGTTTAGTCCTGGTTTAGTCCTGGTTTAGACCTGGTTTAGTCCTGTTTAGTCCTGGTTTAGACCTGGTTTTAGACCTGGTTTAGTCCTGGTTTAGTCCTGGTTTAGACCTGGTTTTAGACCTGGTTTAGTCCTGGTTTAGACCTGGTTTAGACCTGGTTTAGTCCTGGTTTAGTCCTGGTTTAGACCTGGTTTAGTCCTGGTTTAGACCTGGTTTAGACCTGGTTTAGACCTGGTTTAGTCCTGGTTTAGTCCTGGTTTAGTCCTGGTATAGTCCGGGTTTAGTCCAGGTTTAATCCAGTTTTAGTCCTGGTTTAGTCCTGGTTTAGTCCTGGTTTAGTCCTGGTTTAGTCCTGGTTTAGACCTGGTTTAGACCTGGTTTAGTCCTGGTTTAGTCCTGGTTTAGTCCTGGTTTAGTCCTGGTGAAGTACTCTTCCACTGTCACATTAAAAACTCCTGCACCTGCTCCTCCAGGGGAACCTCTTGTTGACACTTGGTGTTCTGCATGTATGTCTATGGTAGAATGTTCATCTCATGTTCAGGAGCCTGTGATCAGCTCATGGTCCTGTTTAGACTTTGAAAGTGACTCACTGAAAAACTGTTGGTCAATGCTAATGCTAATGCTAAGGCTAGGCTAATGCTACCTAGCTTGTGACGATGATGTTATTTGAGAGAGCCTTGTTTAAGAGCACAAATCAGATCACCTGTTGGACTTCAGATAAGTCTGAGTGTTAAAATAAAACTCAGATTCATCTAACAGAGCTCCAGACACAGCAGTGCCTCTAGTTAGCATCACACCCCAGGGAATGTTCTTCAGACCTGTTGTATGTGCTGATCCTGTGAAGAATGTCCACATGTTGTAGGTCTGAGGATTATCTGAACATGAAAGACGCTCCTCCTCCTGTAGACCTGCTGTCTTTAGACCTGGTTTAGTCCCGGTTTAGACCTGGTTTAGTCCTCGTTTAGTCCTGGTTTAGTCCAGGTTTAGTCCTGGTTTAGTCCTGGTTTAGACCTGTTTTAGTCCTCGTTTAGTCCTGGTTTAGTCCAGGTTTAGTCCTGGTTTAGTCCAGGTTTAGTCCTGGTTTAGTCCAGGTTTAGTCCAGGTTTAGTCCTGGTTTAGTCCTGGTTTAGTCCTGGTTTAGTCCTGGTTTAGTCCTGGTTTAGTCCTGTTTAGTCCTGGTTAGTCCTGGTTTAGTCCAGGTTTAGTCCTGGTTTAGTCCTGGTTTAAACCTGTTTAGTCCTCGGTTTAGTCCTGGTTTAGTCCAGGTTTAGTCCTGGTTAGTAGTCCAGGTTTAGTCCTGGTTTAGTCCTGGTTTAGTCCTGGTTTAGTCCTGGTTTAGTCCTGGTTTACTCCCGGTTTAGTCCCGGTTTAGACCTGTTTTAGTCCTGGTTTAGTCCCGGTTTAGTCCTGGTTTAGACCTGGTTTAGCTCTGGTTTAGCTCTGGTTTAGTCCTGGTTTAGTCCTAGTTTAGCTCTGGTTTAGTCCTGGTTTAGTCCTGGTTTAGTTCTGGTTTAGTCCAGGTTTAGTCCTGGTTTAGTCCTGGTTTAGCTCTGGTTTAGTCCTGGTTTAGTCCTGGGTTTAGTCCCGGTTTAGACCTGTTTTAGTCCTGGTTTAGTCCTGGTTAGTCCTGGTTTAGACCTGGTTTAGTCTCTGGTTTAGCTCTGGTTTAGTCTGGTTTAGTCCTAGTTTAGCTCTGGTTTAGTCCTGGTTTTAGTCCTGGTTTAGTCCTGGTTTAGTCCTGGTTTAGTCCTGGTTTAGTCCTGGTTTAGTCCTGGTTTAGTCCTGGTTTAGCTCTGGTTTAGTCCTGGTTTAGCTCTGGTTTAGTCCTGGTTTAGTCCTGGTTTAGTCCTGGTTTAGTCCTGGTTTAGCTCTGGTTTAGTCCTGGTTTAGTCCAGGTTTAGTCCCGGTTTAGACCTGTTTTAGTCCTGGTTTAGTCCCGGTTTAGTCCTGGTTTAGACCTGGTTTAGCTCTGGTTTAGCTCTGGTTTAGTCCTGGTTTAGTCCTGGTTTAGTTCTGGTTTAGTCCAGGTTTAGTCCTGGTTTAGTCCTGGTTTAGTCCTGGTTTAGCTCTGGTTCAGTCCTAGTTTAGCTCTGGTTTAGTCCTGGTTTAGTCCTGGTTTAGCTCTGGTTTAGTCCTGGTTTAGTCCTGGTTTAGTCCTGGTTTAGTCCAGGTTTAGTCCTGGTTTAGTCCTGGTTTAGCTCTGGTTTAGTCCAGGTTTAGTCCTGGTTTAGTCCTGGTTTAGTCCTGGTTTAGTCCTGGTTTAGTCCTGGTTTAGCTCTGGTTTAGTCCTGGTTTAGTCCAGGTTTAGTCCTGGTTTAGTCCTGGTTTAGTCCAGGTTTAGTCCTGATTTAGTCCTAGTTTAGTCCAGGTTTAGTCCAGGTTTAGTCCTGGTTTAGTCCGGGTTTAGTCCTGGTTTAGTCCAGGTTTAGTCCTGGTTTAGTCCAGATTTAGTCCTGGTTTAGTCCTGGTTTAGTCCAGGTTTAATCCAGTTTTAGTCCAGGTTTAGTCCTGGTTTAGTCCTGGTTCAGTCCAGGTTTAATCCAGGTTTAGTCCTGGTTTAGTCCTGGTTTAGTCCTGGTTTAGTCCAGGTTTAGTCCAGTTTTAGTCCAGGTTTAGTCCTGGTTTAGTCCTGGTTTAGTCCTGCTTTAGTCCAGGTTTAGTCCAGTTTTAGTCCTGGTTTAGTCCTGGTTTAGTCCTGACTTACCGTCCTCCTCGTCCCCTCCGTCGGTCACCTTCATGCCCCCCGCGGCCCTCGCCTCTGTCCCGGGGTGTGTGAGGCTCCGGTCCCGGTCTGCTGCGTGGTTCTGGAGCGGGGTGTCGTGCGCGCAGTGGCCGTTCATCCTCGCTCCTGATCCGGGGCGCTCCACCGTCAGGTCTTCCGTGAGCTCCGGGCTGGAGGACATCTCTGCGGTGGGTCAAGTGCGAGTTCAGGCCAAGTTTATCCCGCTTTGGTCCGCCTCGGGTTAGAGCGTGTCAGACCCGGGACTCCGCTTCATTCTGCACCGGGACTCCTCACCGGGTCTCCTCTCTCCGGGTCTCCTCTCTCCGGGTCTCCTCTCTCCGGGTTTCCTCTTTCCGGGTCTCCTCTCTCCGGGTCTCCTCTCTCCGGGTCTCCTCTCTCCGGGTCTCCTCTCTCCGGGCTCTCTCTCCGGGCTCCTCTCTCCGGGGTTTCCTCTTCTCTCGGGGCTCCTCTCTCCGGTCTCCTCTCTCCGGGCTGCCTCTGGAGGGTGTGTTCTCCGCGGGGGATGCTCTGCAGATGAAGCCGAGACACAGGCGCCTCCTCCCGGCTCTGACCCCACCTCTGCTCCGGGACGCGCGGGAGTCACATTTCTGCGGTTGTGTCACAGACTTTTCTCACAGCGAGAACGATAAGTGTCTTTAATACATGTCTCTGTGTGACATGTCTCTGTGTGACATGTCTCTGTGTGACATGTCTCTGTGTGACATGCCTCTGTGTGACATGTCTCTGTGTGACATGTCTCTGTGTGACATGTCTCTGTGTGACATGTCTCTGTGCACATGTCTCTGTGTGTACATGTCTCTGTGTGACATGCCTCTGTGTGACATGCCTCTGTGTGACATGTCTCTGTGTGACATGTCTCTGTGTGACATGTCTCTGTGTACATGTCTCTGTGTGACATGTCTCTCTGTGCACATGTCTCTGTGTGACATGTCTCTGTGCACATGTCTCTGTGTGTACATGTCTCTCTGTGCACATGTCTCTGTGCACATGTCTCTGTGTGACATGTCTGTGTGATGTGTGTGTACATGTCTCTCCGTGCACATGTCTCTGTGCACATGTCTCTGTGTGACATGTCTCTGTGTGACATGTCTCTCTGTGCACATGTCTCTGTGTGACATGTCTCTGTGCACATGTCTCTGTGTGTACATGTCTCTGTGTGACATGTCTCTGAGTGACATGTCTCTGTGCACGTCTCTGTGCACATGTCTCTGTGCACATGTCTCTGTGTGACATGTCTCTGTGTGCACATGTCTCTCTGTGCACGTCTCTGTGCACATGTCTCTGTGTGTACATGTCTCTGTGTGACATGCCTCTGTGTGACATATCTCTGTGTGACATGTCTCTGTGTGACATGCCTCTGTGTGACATGTCTCTGTGTGTACATGTCTCTGTGACATGCCTCTGTGTGACATGTCTCTGTGTGACATGGCTCTGTGTGACATGCCTTTGTGTGACATGTCTCTGTGTGCACATGTCTCTGTGTGCACATGTCTCTGTGCACATGTCTGTGTGTGCACATGTGTGCACTCTGTGCACATGTCTCTGTGTGCACATGTCTCTGTGTGTACATGTCTCTGTGTGACATGTCTCTGTGTGCACATGTCTGTGTGTGACATGTCTCTGTGTGTGACATGTCTGTGTGTGCACATGTCTCTGTGTGCACATGTCTCTGTGCACATGTCTGTATGTGCACATGTCTCTGTGTGTACATGTCTCTGTGTGCACATGTCTGTGTGCACATGTCTGTGTGCACATGTCTCTGTGTGTACATGTCTCTGTGTGCACAAGTGCGTGTGCACCTGTCTGTGTGCACATGTCTCTACGCACATGTCTGTATGTGCACATGTCTCTGTGTGCACATGTCTCTGTGTGACCATGTCTCTGTGTGCACATGTCTGTGTGCACAAGTCTCTGTGTGCACATGTCTCTGTTTGCACATGTCCCTGTGCACATGTCTCTTTGTGCACATGTCTCTGTGTGACCATGTCTCTGTTTGCACATGTCCCTGTGCACATGTCTCTGAGCACATGTCTCTGTGTGCACATGTCTCTGTTTGCACATGTATCTGTGCACATGTCTCTGTGTGACCATGTCTCTGTGTGCACATTTCTGTGTGCACATGTCTCGGTGCACATTTCTCTGTGTGCACATGTGTCTGTGCACATGTCTCTGTTTGAACGTGTCTCTGTGTGCACATGTCTGTGTGCACATGTCTCTGTGTGCACATGTCTGTGTGCACATGTCTCTGTGTGCACATGTCTCTGTGCACATGTCTCTGTGCACATTTCTCTGTGTGCACATGTCTCTGTGCACATGTCTCTGTTTGAACGTGTCTCTGTGCGCACATGTCTGTGTGCACATGTCTCTGTGTGCACATGTCTGTGTGCACATGTCTCTGTGCACATGTCTCTGTGTGCACATGTCTCTGTGCACATGTCTCTGTGTGACAGGTCTCTGTGTGACATGTCTCTGTGTGCAAATGTCTCTCTGTGCACATGTCCCTGTGTGCACATGTCTCTGTGTGACATGTCTCTGTGTGACATGTCTCTGTGTGACATGTCTGTGTGACACATCTCTGTGTGACATGTCTGTGTGCACATGTCTCTGTGTGCACATGTCTCTGTGTGACATGTCTCTGTGTGACATGTCTCTGTGTGACATGTCTCTGTGTGACCATGTCTCTGTGTGCACATGTTTCTCACTTAAGCCCATAAAAGACTCAGACCAGTAGAACTCAACAATGTGACAGAACAAACACTTCAAATGTTCAGGATCATTAAAGATGTGAAAACAACTTAAAGCTCCTCTGTGAGACATTTCCTCTCAGTAGTACAGGGTTAAAGCTCCTCTGTGGGACATTTCCTCTCAGTAGTAGGGTTAAAGCTCCTCTGTGGGACATTTCTCTCAGTAGTACTGGGTTAAAGCTCTCTGTGGGACATTTCCTCTCAGTAGTACAGGGGTTAAAGCTCCTCTGTGGGACATTTCCTCTCAGTAGTACAGGGTTAAAGCTCCTCTGTGGGATATTTCCTCTCAGTAGTACTGGGTTAAAGCTCCTCTGTGGGACATTTCCTCTCAGTAGTACAGGGTTAAAGCTCCTCTGTGGGACATTTCCTCTCAGTAGTACAGGGTTAAAGCTCCTCTGTGGGACATTTCCTCTCAGTAGTACAGGGTTAAAGCTCCTCTGTGGGACATTTCCTCTCAGTAGTACAGGGTTAAAGCTCCTCTGTGGGGACATTTCCTCTCAGTAGTACTGGGTTAAAGCTCCTCTGTGGGACATTTCCTCTCAGTAGTACAGGGTAAAGCTCCTCTGTGGGACATTTCCTCTCAGTAGTACAGGGTTAAAGCTCCTCTGTGGGACATTTCCTCTCAGTAGTACAGGGGTACATGCAGTATCTCTGTACATGTGTATGTAGTGTGTTCTTTGTGCCCTTGTGTGTGTTTATAGTTATACTTTAATGACTCTGGGGCGTGTTCTGATTGGTCGATACAGATCAGGGGGCGGGCTCAGTCAATCATTACCCAGAATCCTCTGCTCTCCGTGACATCTGGACTAAACCTTCACAGAAAGAAACAGCCATGAAAATAGATATTCACAATCACATCCTGCTCCAAGAGTGGGACATTTCCTCCTGAGACAGTACAGGAGTACTAGCTACTACTACTACTCCTACTAATACAGGGTTAAAGCTACTACTGTACTACTACTACTACTACTACTACTACTACTACTACTACTACTACTACTACTACACTTTAATACTACTACTACTGCGTGTTCTACTACTACTACTGCTACTGGTTACTACTACTACTACTACTACTACTGTTCTACTACTACTACTACTACTAACTACACTACTACTACTACTACTAGTACTACTACGCTACTGTTACTACTACTACTACTACTACTCCTCTCTACTACTAGTACTACTACTACTAGCTAGATATTGGGACACTACCTACTACCCAAAGACTACTACTACTGCTACTGTTACTACTACTATACTACTACTTTGTACTACTACTACTACTACTACTACTACTACTACTACTACTACTGCTACTGGTACTACTACTACTACTACTACTACTACTACTACTACTACTACTACTACTACTACTACTACTGCTACTGTTACTACTACTACTACTACTACTACTGTCCTCTACTACTACTACTACTACTACTACTACTACTACTACTACTACTACTACTACTACTTCTACTACTATTACTATTATACTACTACTACTGCTGCTACTACTACTACTACTACTACTACTACTACCTACTACTACTACTACTACTATTACTACTACTACTACTACTGCTACTACTACTACTACTACTACTACTACTACTACTACTACTACTACTACTACTACTGCTACTACTACTACTACTACTACTACTACTACTACTACTAATACTACTACTACTACTACTACTACTACTACTACTGCTGCTACTACTACTACTAACTACTACTACTACTACTACTACTACTACTACTACTAATACTACTACTGCCTGCTGCTTCTACTACTACTACTACTACTACTACTACTACTACATACTACTACTACTACTACTACTGCTACTACTACTACTACTACTTACTACTTACTGCTACTGCTACTACTACTACTGCTACTACCTACTACTACTACTACTACTACTACTACACTACTACAACCACATCCTGCCCAAAGAGTGGCCCGACCTCAGACAGGTACGTGGAGTACTACTACTACTACTGCTCCTGCTGCTACTACTACTACTACTACACTACTACTACTACTACTACTACTACTACTATTACTACTACTATACTACTGCTGGAGCCTCAGGTGGTAGAGCCTCTGCCCTATAACAGGGAGGTTGATGGTTCAGTCCGAGCTCTGCAGACTGTGGTTGTGCCATTGAGCAGGACACTGTCACATTTTACCCTGTGTTTCAGAGATATGGATATGGAGGCTTCATCCAACTGCAGCTTCAGAACGTGAGTGTTAAAGAGTCCTGGTTTAGTCCTGGTTTAGTCCTGGTTTAGTCCTGGTTTAGTCCTGGTTTAGTCCTGGTTTAGTCCTGGTTTAGTCCTGGTTTAGTCCTGGTTTAGTCCTGGTTTAGTCCTGGTTTAGTCCTGGTTTAGTCCTGGTTTAGTCCTGGTTTAGTCCTGGTTTAGTCCTGGTTTAGTCCTGGTTTAGACCTGGTTTAGACCTGGTTTAGTCCTGGTTTAGTCCTGGTTTAGTCCTGGTTCAGTCCTGGTTTAGTCCTGGTTTAGTCCTGGTTTAGTCCTGGTTTAGACCTGGTTTAGTCCTGGTTTAGTTCTGGTTTAGTCCTTGTTTAGACCTGGTTTAGACCTGGTTTAGACCTGGTTTAGTCCTGGTTTAGACCTTAGTTGGTTTAGTCCTGTTTTAGTCCTGGTTTAGTCCTGGTTTAGTTCTTGTTTAGTCCTGGGTTTAGACCTGGTTTAGACCTGGTTCAGTCCTGGTTTAGTCCTGGTTCAGTCCTGGTTTAGTCCTGGTTCAGTCCTGGTTTAGTCCTGGTTTAGTCCTGGTTTAGTCCTGGTTTTAGTCCTGGTTTAGTCCTGGTTTAGTTCCTGGTTTAGTCCTGGTTTAGTCCTGGTTTAGTCCTGGTTTAGACCTGGTTCAGTCCTGGTTAGTCCTGGTTTTAGTCCTGGTTTAGTCCTGGTTTAGTCCTGGTTTAGTCCTGGTTCAGTCCTGGTTCAGTCCTGGTTTAGTCCTGGTTTAGTTCTGGTTTAGTCCTGGTTTAGTCCTGGTTCAGTCCTGGTTCAGTCCTGGTTTAGTCCTGGTTCAGTCCTGGTTTAGTCCTGGTTCAGTCCTGGTTCAGTCCTGGTTTAGTCCTGGTTCAGTCCTGGTTCAGTCCTGGTTCAGTCCTGGTTCAGTCCTGGTTCAGTCCTGGTTTAGTCCTGGTTCAGTCCTGGTTTAGTCCTGGTTTAGTCCTGGTTCATTCATGTTCTTCCTCTTACCCGGGGCTGAGTCGCAGGGACAGCAGTGTCTGGGGAGAGGGAGGTCTGGAAGTCCCCAAACTTCCCTCACCTCAGACACGTCCTCCAGCTCCTCCGGTGGGACCACAAGGTGTTCTCAGGCCAGAGAGACATGGTCCCTCCAGGGTTTCCTGGGTCTCCCTTGGGGCCTCCTCCTGGGGGGACATGCCTCCCAAGGGAGGCGTCCAGGAGGCGTCCTGAACCAGACCCCCTCCGGCCCCTGGCAGAGCCTAGAAATTCTGTCCATTAAAAAAATGAACAGAACCGGTGACAAAGAGCAGAGTCCAACATGCCCCAGGAACAAGTCTGACTCACTGCAGAGAACACAGCTCCTGCTCCGGTCGTACAGGGACCGGACAGCCCTTAGCAAAGGGCCCCGGACCCCATACTCCCAGAGCACCCCCCAAAGGACACCACGAGGGACACATGCCTTCTCCAGATCCACAAAACACATGTGGACTGTGGCAAACTCCCATGAGCCTCGAGGACCCGATGGAGAGTATAGAGCTGGTCCAGTGTTCCACGACCGGGACGAAAACCACACTGCTCCTCCTGGATCTGAGGTTCGACTATCGGCCGGATTCTCTTCTCCAGTCCCTGGAACAGACCTTACTGTGAAGGCTGAGGAGTGTGATTCCCCTGTAATTGGAACACACCCTCCGGTCCCCCTTTTTATACAGAGGGACCACCACCCCGGTCTGAGGGACCACCACCCCGGTCTGAGGGACCACCACCCCGGTCTGAGGGACCCGCCCCGTCTGAGGGACCACCACCCCGGTCTGAGGGACCCCCCCCCGGTCTGAGGGACCACCGCCCGGTCTGCCAGTCCAGAGGGGACTGTCCTCGACCACCACGTGATGTTGTGGAGACGTGTCAGACCAAGACCCACAACATCCAGAGACTTGAGGTACTCAGGACGGATCTCATCCTCCCCCGGAGCCTTGACACCGAGGAGCTGCCAACCACCTCAGTGACTTCGGCCAGGGTGATGGACGAGTCCGCCTCCGGGTCCCCAGTCTCTGCTTCCTCCTCTGAAGATGTCACAGTGGGATTGAGGAGATCCTCAAAGTTTTCCTTCCACTGGCCGAATAACATCCCCAGTCGAGGTCAGCAGGTCTCCACCCGCACTGTGAACAGTGTTGGTGAAGCTCTGCTGGTGCCACATGCACAGATGGACCTTGTGGCGACAGTGGCTCAGTGGTTGAGCGTTGGTCCCAACCCGAAGGTCAGAGGATCGAGTCCAGCTCGGACCAAGTTCTGTCGTTGTGTCCTTAGGCAAGACACTTCACCCACATTGCCTAGTATGAAAGTGGTGTGTGTGTGTGTGTGTGTGTGTGTGTGTGTGTGTGTGTGTGTGTGTGTGTGTGTGTGTGTGTGTGTGTGTGTGTGTGTGTGTGTGTGTGTGTGTGTGAATGATCGGTGGTGGTCGGAGGGGCCGATGGCGCAAACTGGCAGCCTCACTTCTGTCAGTCTGCCCCAGGGCAGCTGTGGCTACAATAGTATCTCACCATCACCACGTGTGAAGAGAATGAATAATGACTCAGTGTAGAGCTTTGATAAAGAGCATTATTGTGTTTGAACATGGTGATTGTTAAGGACAAATGTGACTAGCACAGACGTCCAAGAACAGAACAGAACAGAACCACTCGGCTTCAGATCCGGGAGGTTGTTCTTCCTGATCTCGCCCCTCCAGGTGTCACTGTCGTCAGCCACCTGGGCACTGAAGTCCCTCTGGAGAACAACGGAGTCTCCGGTCAGTGTCTAGTACCCCTCCCAGGGACTCCAAGAAGACCCCCACCTTCGACTGCCACCCAGGATCCTGGTGGTGGTGTCCACAGGTTTAGTCCTGGTCTAGTCCTGGTCTAGTCCCGGTCTAGTCCCGGTTTAGTCCCGTTTTAGTCCCGGTTTAGTCCCGGTCTGTTCCCGGTCTAGTCCCGGTCTAGTCCCGGTCTAGTCCCGGTCTAGTCCCGGTCTAGTCCCGGTTTAGTCCCGGCCTAGTCGCGGGCTAGTCCCGGTCTAGTCCCGGTCTGTTCCCGGTCTAGTCCCGGTCTAGTCCCGGTCTAGTCCCGGTTTAGTCCCGTTTTAGTCCCGGTTTAGTCCCGGTCTGTTCCCGGTCTAGTCCCGGTCTAGTCCCGGTCTAGTCCCGGTCTAGTCCCGGTCTAGTCCCGGTCTCTGGTCTTGTTTCAGGGGGAGGGTCGGATGATGAAGGATGGGAAGTTGTTCCGTGTGGTTCAGGAAAACTGTTGGAACCTCGAGGCCCGGATCCGAGACATGGACCGAGACGGTACTTTTACTACTACTACTACTACTACTACTACTACTACTACTACTACTACTACTACTACTACTACTGTTAGTGAGCTGTGAGAGGTGCAGAGTGATTGTGGACTGTCCGGGTCTGTTAGTTTCTGTTGTTTCATGTCTGTGTCTGCTCCAAGAAACACTTCTCAACGAGGAAACGAAATGAATTAAATCTAAAAACCTGAAACCTACAAATACTGAAGGAATCTGACTAAAATACTTGTGATTCTCAGGAGTGACTGTCCAAGCTCTGTCCACTGTCCCCGTCATGTTCAACTACTGGGTAAGACACGGGGAGGGCATCTGACACAATCTGCCACACGGGAGGGTCTGACTGTCTGTCCGCAGGCCCGACCCGCAGACTGCCTGGACCTGTGCCGGCTCCTGAACGACGACCTGGGGCGGCAGGTGGGGTCCTGTCCCGGCAGGTTCGTGGGTCTGGGCACCGTCCCGCTGCAGGACCCGGGACTCGCCGTGGTCGAGATGAGACGCTGCGTCCAAGAACTCGGATTCCCCGGACTCCAGATCGGATCTCACATCAACGAGTGGGACCTGAACGCACCGGAGCTGCACCCGTTCTACGCCGTGAGGCCTGGTTTAGTGTTGGTTTAGACCTGGTTTAGTCCTGGTTTAGTCCTGGTTTAGTTTAGACCTGGTTTAGACCTGTTTAGACCTGGTTTAGTTCTTTTTAGACCTTTAGGTTTAGACCTGGTTTTAGACCTGGTTTAGACCTGGTTTAGTCCTGGTTTAGTCCTGGTTTAGACCTGGTTTAGTCCTGGTTTAGTCCTGGTTTAGTCCTGGTTTAGTCCTGGTTTAGACCTGGTTTAGTCCTGGTTTAGACCTGGTTTAGTCCTGGTTTAGTCCTGGTTTAGACCTGGTTTAGTCCTGGTTTAGTCCTTTAGACCTGGTTTAGACCTGGTTTAGACCTGGTTTAGTCCTGGTTTAGTCCTGGTTTTTAGACCTGTTTAGTCCTGGTTTAGACCTGGTTTAGACCTGGTTTAGTCCTGGTTTAGACCTGGTTTAGACCTGGTTTAGACCTGGTTTAGTCCTGTTTAGACTGGGTTTAGACCTTTAGTCCTGGTTTAGACCTGGTTTAGTCCCTGGTTTAGACCTGGTTTAGACCTGGTTTAGTCCTGGTTTAGACCTGGTTTAGACCTGGTTTAGTCCTGGTTTAGACCTGGTTTAGACCTGGTTTAGACCTGGTTTAGACCTGGTTTAGTCCTGGTTTAGACCTCCTGGTTTTAGACCTGGTTTAGTCTGGTTTAGACCTGGTTTAGACCTGGTTTAGACCTGGTTTAGACCTGGTTTAGACCTGGTTTAGACCTGGTTTAGTCCTGGTTTAGACCTGGTTTAGACCTGGTTTAGTCCTGGTTTTAGACCTGTTTTAGACCTGGTTTAGTCCTGGTTTAGACCTGGTTTAGACCTTTAGTCCTGGTTAGTCCTGGTTTAGACCTGGTTTAGTCCTGGTTTAGACCTGGTTTAGTCCTGGTTTAGTCCTGGTTTAGACCTGGTTTAGACCTGGTTTAGACCTGGTTTAGACCTGGTTTAGTCCTGGTTTAGTCCTGGTTTTAGACTTGGTTTAGACCTGGTTTAGTCCTGGTTTAGACCTGGTTTAGACCTGGTTTAGTCCTGGTTTAGACCTGGTTTAGACCTGGTTTAGACCTGGTTTAGACCTGGTTTAGAGACCTGGTTTAGACCTGGTTTAGACCTGGTTTAGACCTGGTTTAGTACCTGGTTTAGTCCTGGTTTAGACCTGGTTTAGACCTGGTTTAGTCCTGGTTTAGACCTGGTTTAGACCTGGTTTAGTCCTGGTTTAGTCCTGGTTTAGACCTGGTTTAGTCCTGGTTTAGACCTGGTTTAGACCTGGTTTAGTCCTGGTTTAGACCTGGTTTAGACCTGGTTTAGACCTGGTTTAGACCTGGTTTAGACCTGGTTTAGACCTGGTTTAGACCTGGTTTAGACCTGGTTTAGACTGGTTTAGTCCTGGTTTAGACCTGGTTTAGACCTGGTTTAGACCTGGTTTAGACCTGGTTTAGACCTGGTTTAGTCCTGGTTTAGACCTGGTTTAGACCTGGTTTAGACCTGGTTTAGTCGTGGTTTAGACCTGGTTTAGTCGTGGTTTAGTCCTGGTTTAGTTCTGATTTAGTCCTGGTGTTTCAGGCAGCAGAGGAGCTGGGCTGCTCTCTCTTCATTCACCCCTGGGACATGCAGACAGATGGACGCATGGACAAGTACTGGCTCCCCTGGTTAGTGGGTAAGAAGTACTACTACTACTACAAGAACAACTACTACTACTACTACTACTACTACTACTACTACTACTACTACTACTATCACTCCTCCTCCTCCTCTCCTCAGGGATGCCTGCAGAGACGACCACAGCCATCTGCTCCATGATCTTTGGAGGAATTTTCGAGCTCTTTCCCAAACTCAGAGTGTGCTTCGCCCACGGAGGTACACACAAGTGTGTCTCACTCCCACACCTGTCTCACTCCCACACCTGTCTCACACCCACACCTGTCTCACTCCCACACCTGTCTCACTCCCACACCTGTCTCATACCCACACCTGTCTCGCACCCACACCTGTCTCACTCCCACACCTGTCTCACTCCCACGCCTGTCTCACACCCACACCTGTCTCGCACCCACACCTGTCTCACTCCCACGCCTGTCTCACTCCCACGCCTGTCTCACACCCACACCTGTCTCACTCCCACACCCGTCTCACATTCACACCTGTCTCACACCCACACCTGTCTCACACCCACACCTGTCTCACTCCACACTGTCTCACTCCCACACCTGTCTCACTCCCACACCTGTCCACACACCTGTCTCACTGCTACACCTGTCTCACTCCCACACCTGTCTCACACTCACACCTGTCTCACACCCACACCTGTCTCACTCCCACACCTGTCTCACTCCCACACCTGTCTCACTGCTACACCTGTCTCACTCCCACACCTGTCTCACTCCCACACCTGTCTCACTCTCACACCTGTCTCACTCACACCTGTCTCACTGCCCACACCTGTCTCACACTCACACCTGTCTCACTCCCACACCTGTCTCACACCCACACCTGTCTCACACCCACACCTGTCTCACACCCACACCTGTCTCACACCCACACCTGTCTCACACCCACACCTGTCTCACACCCCACACCTGTCTCCCACACCTGTCTCCCCACACCTGTCTCACACACCCACACCTGTCTCACTCACACACCTGTCTCACCACCTGTCTCACTCCCACACCTGTCTCACTGCCACACCTGTCTCACACCCACACCTGTCTCACTCCCACACCTGTCTCACTGCCACCTGTCTCACACTGCCACACCTGTCTCACACCCACACCTGTCTCACACCCACACCTGTCTCACACCCACACCTGTCTCACTCCCACACCTGTCTCACTGCTACACCTGTCTCACTCCCACACCTGTCTCACACTCACACCTGTCTCACACCCACACCTGTCTCACTCCCACACCTGTCTCCCACACCTGTCTCACTCCCACACTGTCTCACTGCTACACCTGTCTCACTCCCACACCTGTCTCACTCCCACACCTGTGTCACTCCCACACCTGTCTCACTGCCACACCCGTCTCACTGCTACACCTGTCTCACACTCACACCTGTCTCACACCCACACCTGTCTCATACCCACACCTGTCTCACTCCCACACCTGTCTCACACCCACACCTGTCTCACACCCACACCTGTCTCACTCCCACACCTGTCTCATACCCACACCTGTCTCACACCCACACCTGTCTCACACCCACACCTGTCTCACTCCCACACCTGTCTCATACCCACACCTGTCTCACACCCACACCTGTCTCACTCCCACACCTGTCTCACTGCCACACCTGTCTCACTCCCACACCTGTCTCACTCCCACACCTGTCTCACTGCCACACCTGTCTCACTGCCACACCTGTCTCACACCCACACCTGTCTCACACCCACACCTGTCTCACTGTCACACCTGTCTCACACCCACACCTGTCTCACTGCCACACCTGTCTCACTGCCACACCTGTCTCACACCCACACCTGTCTCACTCCCACACCTGTCTCACACCCACACCTGTCTCACTCCCACACCTGTCTCACTCCCACACCTGTCTCACTCCCACACCTGTCTCACTCCCACACCTGTCTCACACCCACACCTGTCTCACACCCACACCTGTCTCACTCCCACACCTGTCTCACACCCACACCTGTCTCACACCCACACCTGTCTGTGTTGTGTGTTCTCTTGATGACAGGTTGTGTTCTTGTCTGTACAGGCGGCTCGTTCCCCTACACTGTGGGACGCATTGCTCATGGACACGCCGTCAGACCGGACCTGTGCGCCCGTGACAACCCCCAGTCTCCCCTCAAATACTGCGGAACCTTCTACACCGACTCCCTCACCCATGACCCCCGCGCCCTCAGACTGCTGCTGGACGTCATCGGAGAGGTACGGGTTTGACCGGGTTTAGTCCTGGTTTAGTCCTGGTTTAGACCAGGTTTAGTCCTGGTTTAGTCCTGGTTTAGTTCTGGTTTAGTCCTGGTTTAGACCAGGTTTAGTCCTGGTTTAGTCCTGGTTTAGTCCGGGTTTAGTCCTGGTTTAGACCAGGTTCAGACTGGGTTTAGACTAAGTTTAGACTGGATTTAGACCGGGCTCAGACCTGATTTAGTCTGAATTTAGACCGGGTTCAGAACGGGCTTAGACCGGGTTTAGACCAGGTTTAGACCTAGTTTAGTCTGGGTTTAGACCAGGTTTAGACCTGGTTTAGTCCTGGTTTAGACTGGATTTAGGCCGGGCTCAGAATGAGTTTAGACAGGGTTTAGACCAGATTTAGACGAGGTTTAGATCGGGTTTATTCCGGGTGTAGACTGGGTTTAAAGTTATAGCTGTTCATTTGTGTGTTTCTCAGGACCGTGTGATGCTGGGGACAGACTATCCATTTCCTCTGGGGGAGCTTCAGCCTGGAGCTCTGATCCAGTCCATGAGCGAACTGCCCCCGAACGTCCAGGTACCTTCTCTTTAATACCCCTCAGGAGTAAATACCTCCTCTTTAATACCCCACAGAAGTAAATACCTCCCTCCCCACAGTAGTAAATACCTCCTCTTTAATACCCCACAGGAGTAAATACCTCCTCTTTAATACCCCACAGAAGTAAATACCTCCTCTTTAATACCCCACAGAAGTACCCCACAGAAGTAAATACCTCCTCTTTAATACCCCACAGGAGTAAAATACCTCCTCTTAATACCCCACAGAAGTAAATACCTCCTCTTTAATACCCCACAGAAGTAAATACCTCCTCTAATAAATACCTCCTCTTTAATACCCCACAGGAGTAAATACCTCCTCTTTAATACCCCACAGGAGTAAATACCTCCTCTTTAATACCCCACAGAAGTAAATACCTCCTCTTTAATACCCCACAGAAGTAAATACCTCCTCTTTAATACCCCACAGAGGTAAATACCTACCTCCTCTTTAATACCCCACAGGAAGTAAATACCTCCCACAGAAATACCCCACCCAGAGAGTAAATACCTCCTCTTTAATACCCCACAGGAGTAAATACCTCCTCTTTAATACCCCACAGGAGTAAATACCTCCTCTTTAATACCCCACAGAAGTAAATACCTCCTCTTTAATACCCCACAGAAGTAAATACCTCCTCTTTAATACCCCACAGAAGTAAATACCTCCTCTTTAATACCCCACAGAAGTAAATACCTCCTCTTTAATACCCCACAGAAGTAAATACCTCCTCTTTAATACCCACAGAAGTAGTAAATACCTCCTCCTTTAATACCCCACAGGAGTAAATACTCCTCTTTAATACTCCACAGAAGTAAATACCTCCTCTTTAATACCCCACAGAAGTAAATACCTCCTCTTTAATACCCCACAGGAGTAAATACCTCCTCTTTAATACCCCACAGAAGTAAATACCTCCTCTTTAATACCCCACAGGAGTAAATACCTCCTCTTTAATACCCCACAGGAGTAAATACCTCCTCTTTAAATATTGATTTTGTGACATAGACTTGAGTTTTTTTGTTTGGTGCTTCATGTTTTAAATCATTTTTACTGTTTTTCTTCTTTTTCCAGGACAAACTTCTGGCTGGAAACGCTCTGGAGTTTTTGGGCCTCAAAAGAGAACAGTTTGAATAAAGTACATCAAATATTCTAACGTGATGTTCCTTCACTTCCAGAGTTTCAGTTCAAGTTGTTTGTTAATGAATTTCACCATAGTTTAAATCGTTTTAAAAACATGTCCTGACGCCTGAAGCAGCTCAGTCACTTTTTAAACTCGATTTCTTGATAAACTCAGTTCTCTCTAAACCCACACACTTCCATCTACTTTTTTTTACATTTTAGGACTTGCATAGATCCTATTTAAACAGTGTGACCAACTATTTTTATTTATTTTTTACATAAAGATTATTATTCTCATTTATAATAATTAATTAATTAATTAATTAATATAATTATTATTATTATTATTATTATTATTATTATTATTATTATATTATTATTATTATCATTATTATTATCATTATTATTATTATTATTATTATTATCATCTGTTCTGTTGTTTCCTCGTCTCACTCAGACCTGGAGCTGTGTTGTTTTTTGTTCTCACATGTTTAACACACAAACCTGCAGATTTAGGCTGAGTTCTTCTCTCAAACTGAAAACACTCTGTTCCACTTTGTGATGTCATCATGTGGTGATACAGGAAGTGCTCCACTGTGTTTTTAAACTCCACCTTCACTAGAATCATTTGGATCATTTCAGTCCTGGAGTTTCCAATCTCTAATGAACTAAAGGTAAAAGGAGCTGTTAACATGAAAACTACCACTTGATGACATCACAAGGTGGAACAGAGTATTTTGAGCTTTGGAGATGTAACAGACTAATAATAAAGTGTGACTCAAACATGTGAATGAAACAAACCTGCTGAGGTGGATTAAAGCTCACAGTTTGGTGTCATATATGAGGTTTAAACTCCTCTGTTCAGGGCGGAACTGTTGTTCGTGTCCGTGTTTCCGCCCGGACCCTCTCTGCGGCCGCTCCCTCTTCCGCCTCGGTTCCTGCGGCTCTGTGGAGTTAGCACCGCTCTCTTCTCCCGCAGAGTTTCACAGTTTTAGGAGGATTTAAGCTGGATTTGGAGAACATCTGCGGACATTTAGGAGGACCGTGGAGGCGCGGAGAGGCCCGGCCCGAGCTGCCCGAGTATGGTGTGAGACAGGCGGCTGTGACACCGCGCAGGTACCGCCGACAGCAGCGCGGACACGGCTCTGAACACGGCTCTGACACATCACCTCTGCGGGCTCCAGCCGGCTCATTAACGCGTGTTCTCTCAGTTTAAACACATTTTAAAGCTGGTTTGTGGCTCGTTATTCCTCCAGAGCCGCAGAAACACCCGTGTCATCCGCCAACAGCTAATCTCAGCAAACAGGCACAATCTGACTTTAAAGCACACAAACAGAGGAGCTGGTAACGCCTCAGAGCCGTGAGACCCGTGTTTAGAGCTTCTGTCTGTGTTTAGTCTGTTTTCTGCGGGACACAGGGGGGTTCAGGGGGACACAGGGGGGTTCAGGGGGACACAGGGGGTTCAGGGGGACACAGGGGGGTTCAGGGGGACTGGGGCATGTCCCGTGTGTTTATGGCGATCCCGGTGTGGTTTTCACTTTCAGAAGGAGCCGGGGTGAAGCCGGTGACATCAGGCCGGTGTTACTCTGTCCAGAAGCGGCTCAGGCTGTTTTTTTTTAACGTTTATGGACTGTTTAAAGCTCCTACATCACACAAACTGACTCTTGTGAGCTTTAAAACATGTTCTGTCTCACTTTATTATTAGTCTGTAACATCTACAAAGCTCAAAACGCTCTGTTCCACCTTGTGATGTCATGAAGTGGTAGTTTTTACAGCTCCTTTTCCCTTTAATTCAGTAGAGATTGGTGATTTCAGTGGAGCACTTCCTGTATTACCACATGATGACATCACAAGGTGGAACAGAGTGTCTACAGTCTGAGACTCAGTCTAAATGTGCAGGTTTGTGTGTTGGACGTGTGAGTGAAATGTGTTTCCCCTCTCAGACGTGTCAGACCAAACCAGTCTGACCCCTTCACTCATCTCACACCACGATGTACGACGATGTACGAGCTGACATTTTAGTTGGGGTTATGGTTATAGTTGGGGTTATAGTTTGGGGTTATATATAGTTGGGGTTAGTATAGTTGGGGTTATGGTTATAGTTGGGGTTATAGTTATAGTTGGGGTTATAGTTATAGTTGTTGGGGGTTATAGTTATAGTTGGGGTTTATGTTATAGTTGGGGTTATAGTTGGGGTTATGGTTATAGTTGGGGTTTTAGTTATAGTTGGGGTTATGTTATATAGTTGGGGTTATAGTTATAGTTGGGGTTATATAGTTGGGGTTATGGTTATAGTTGGGGTTTATAGGTGTTATAGTTTATAGTTATAGTTGGGGTTATAGTTATAGTTGGGGTTAGTTTATAGTTGGGGTTATAGTTATAGTTGGGGTTATAGTTATAGTTGGGGTTATAGTTATAGTTGGGGTTATAGTTGGGGTTATAGTTATAGTTGGGGTTATTGGGGTTGGGGGTTATAGTTATAGTTGGGGTTATAGTTATAGTTGGGGTTATAGTTATAGTTGGGTTATTTATAGTTGTTTATAGTTGGGGTTATGGTTATAGTTGGGGTTATAGTTATAGTTGGGTTATAGTTATAGTTGGGGTTATAGTTATAGTTGGGGTTATAGTTATAGGGGTTATAGTTATAGTTGGGGTTTATAGTTGGGGTTATAGTTAGGGGGTTATAGTTATAGTTGGGGTTATAGTTATAGTTGGGGTTATAGTTGGGGTTATAGTTATAGTTGGGTTATAGTTATAGTTGGGGTTATAGTTATAGTTGGGGTTATAGTTATAGTTGGGGTTATGGTTATAGTTGGGGTTATGGTTATAGTTGGGGTTATAGTTATAGTTGGGGTTATAGTTATAGTTGGGGTTATGGTTATAGTTGGGGTTATAGGGTTAGTTAGTTGGGGTTATGGTTATAGTTGGGGTTATGGTTATAGTTGGGGTTATAGTTATAGTTGGGGTTATAGTTATAGTTATAGTTGGGGTTATAGTATAGTTGTTTATAGTTGGGGTTATGGTTATAGTTGGTTATTAGTGGGGTTATGGTTATAGTTGGGGTTATGGTTATAGTTGGGGTTATGGTTATAGTTGGGGTTATGGTTATAGTTGGGGTTATAGTTATAGTTGGGGTTATGGTTATAGTTGGGGTTATAGTTATAGTTGGGGTTATGGTTATAGTTGGGGTTATGGTTATAGTTGGGGTTATAGTTGGGTTATAGTTATAGTGGGGTTATGGTTATAGTTGGGGTTATGGTTAGTATGGTTATAGTTGGGGTTATAGGTTATAGTTGGGGTTATAGTTATAGTTGGGGTATGGTTATAGTTGGGGGTTATGGTTATAGTTGGGGTTATGGTTATAGTTGGGGTTATGTTGGGGGTTATGGTATAGTTGGGGTTATAGTTATAGTTGGGGTTATGGTTATAGTTGGGGTTATAGTTATAGTTGGGGTTGGGGTTATAGTTATAGTTGGGGTTATAGTTATAGTTGGGGTTATATAGTTGGGGTTATAGTTATAGTTTGGGGTTATAGTTGGGGTTATAGTTGGGGTTATAGTTTTTATGGTTATAGTTGGGGTTATAGTTATAGTTGGGGTTATAGTTTATAGTTGGGGTTATAGTTATAGTTATAGTAGTTGGGGTTATAGTTGGGGTTATGGTTATAGTTGGGGTTATAGTTATAGTTGGGGTTATGGTTATAGTTGGGGTTATAGTTGGGGTTATGTTATAGTTGGGGTTATGGTTATAGTTGGGGTTATGGTTATAGTTGGGGTTATGGTTATAGTTGGGGTTATGGTTATAGTTGGGTTAGGTTATAGTTGGGGTTATAGTTGGGGTTATGGTTATAGTTGGGGTTATAGTTATAGTTGGGGTTATGGTTAGTTGGGTTAGTTGGGGTAGTTGGTTATAGTTGGGTTATAGTTATAGTTGGGGTTATAGTTGGGGGTATATTTATAGTTGGGGTTATAGTTATAGTTGGGGTTATAGTTGGGGTTGGGGTTATAGTTATAGTTGGGGTTATAGTTGGGGTATTATAGTTGGGGTTATGTTTATAGTTGGGGTTATATAGTTGGGGTTAGTTTATAGTTGGGTTATAGTTATAGTTGGGGTTATAGTTGGGGTTATATAGTTGGGGTTATGGTTATAGTTGGGGTTATGGTTATAGTTGGGGTTATGGTTATAGTTGGGGTTATAGTTATAGTTGGGGTTATGGTTATAGTTGGGGTTATAGTTGGGGTTATAGTTATAGTTGGGGTTATATAGTTGGGGTATTATAGTTGGGGTTATAGTTGGGGTTATATAGTTGGGGTTATAGTTATATAGTTGGGGTTATAGTTGTTATGGTTAGTTTGGGGTTATTGGGGTTATAGTTGGGGTTATAGTTATAGTTGGGGTTATGGTTATGGTTATAGTTGGGGTTATAGGGGGTTATAGTTGGGTTATAGTTGGGGTTATATAGTTGGGGTTATGGTTATAGTTGGGGTTATAGTTATAGTTGGGGTTATGGTTATAGTTGGGGTTATAGTTATAGTTGGGGTTATAGTTGGGGTTATGGTTATAGTTGGGGTTATAGTTATAGTTGGGGTTATAGTTATAGTTGGGGTTATAGTTATAGTTGGGGTTATGGTTATAGTTGGGGTTATAGTTATAGTTGGGGTTATGGTTATAGTTGGGGTTATGGTTATAGTTGGGGTTATAGTTATAGTTGGGGTTATATAGTTTATATAGTTGGGGTTATGGTTATAGTTGGGGTTAGTTGTTGGGGTTTATTATAGTTGGGGTTATGTTTAGTTGGGGTTATGGTTATAGTTGGGGTTATAGTTATAGTTGGGGTTATAGTTGGGGTTATAGTTATAGTTGGGGTTATAGTTATAGTTGGGGTTATAGTTATAGTTGGGGTTATAGTTATAGTTGGGGTTTTATAGTTGGGGTTATGTTATAGTTGGGGTTATAGTTATAGTTGGGGGTTATAGTTGGGGTTATGGTTTATAGTTGGGGTTATAGTTATAGTTGGGGTTATAGTTATAGTTGGGGTTATAGTTGTTGGGGTTATAGTTATAGTTGGGGTTATAGTTATAGTTGGGGTTATGTTATAGTTGGGTTATAGTTATGTTGGGGTTATAGTTATAGTTGGGGTTTATATGGGTTATAGTTGGGGTTATAGTTATAGTTGGGGTTGGGGTTATAGTTGGGGTTATAGTTATAGTGGGGTTATAGTTATAGTTATAGTTGGGGGTTATAGTTATAGTTGGGGTTATAGTTATAGTTGGGGTTATGGTTATAGTTGGGGTTATAGTTATAGTTGGGGTTATAGTTATAGTTGGGGTTATAGTTATAGTTGGGGTTATGGTTATAGTTGGGGTTATGGTTATAGTTGGGGTTATAGTTGGGGTTATAGTTATAGTTGGGGTTATAGTAGGGGTTATAGTTGGGGTTATGGTTATAGTTGGGGTTATAGTTATAGTTGGGGTTATGGTTATAGTTGGGGTTATAGTTATAGGTTTATAGTTATAGTTGGGGTTATGGTTATAGTTTCTGGGGTTATAGTTATAGTTGGGGTTATGGTTATAGTTGGGGTTATAGTTATAGTTTTATAGTTGGGTTATGGTTATAGTTGGGGTATAGTTTATAGTTGGGGTTATAGTTATAGTTGGGGTTATAGTTATAGTTGGGGTTAGTTGGGGTTATAGTTATAGTGGGGTTATAGTTGGGGTTATAGTGAGGGGTTATATAGTTATAGTTGGGGTTTGGGTTATAGTTGGGGTTATAGTTGGGGTTATAGTTATAGTGGGTTATGGTTATAGTTGGGGTTCTTATAGTTGGGGTTCTATGGTGGGGTTATAGTTTGGGTTATAGTTATAGTTGGGGTACTAGTTATAGTTGGGGTTATAGTTATAGTTGGGGTTATAGTTATAGTTGGGTTATGTTATAGTGGGGTTATAGTTATAGTTGGGGTTATAGTTATAGTGGGGGTTTCTAGTTGGGGTTTATAGTTATAGTTATAGTATAGTTGGGTTATTCACTATAGTTGGGGTTATGTTGGTACTTATAGTTATAGTTGGGGTTTATATAGTTGGGGTTATAGTTATAGTTGGGTTATAGTTCTAGTTGGGGTTATAGTTATAGTACTTCTCTTATGGTTATAGTTGGGGTTCTAGTTATAGTTGGGGTTATAGTTATAGTTGTTATAGTTATAGTTGGGGTTATAGTTATCTTGGGTTATAGTTATAGTTGGGGGTTATGTTATAGTTGGGGTTCTAGTTATAGTTGGGTTATCTTGGGGTTATGTACTTGGGGTTATGGTTATAGTTGGGTTAGTTATAGTTATAGTTGTTGGGTTATAGTTATAGTTGGGGTTATAGTTATAGTTGGGGTGATAGTTGTTATGGTTTATAGTTGGGGTTATAGTTATAGTTGGGGTTATTTATAGTTGGTTTATAGTTATAGTTGGGGTTCTAGTTGGGGTATAGTTCTAGTTGTACTTCTAGTTGGGGTACTAGGTATAGTTGGGGTTATGGTTATACTTGGGGTTATGACGTACTCAGAGAGTAGTCTCTGAGTACTTCACTCTGAGTACTTCACTCTGAGTACTTCACTCTGAGTACTTCACTCTGAGTACTTCTCTCTGAGTACTTCTCTCTGAGTACTTCTCTCTGAGTACTTCACTCTGAGTACTTCTCTCTGAGTACTTCTCTCTGAGTACTTCTCTCTGAGTACTTCTCTCTGAGTACTTCTCTGAGTCTCGAGTACTACTTCTCTCTGAGTACTTCTCTCTGAGTACTTCTCTCTGAGTACTTCTCTCTGAGTACTTCTCTCTGAGTACTTCACTCTGAGTACTTCTCTCTGAGTACTTCTCTCTGAGTACTTCTCTCTGAGTACTTCTCTCTGAGTACTTCACTCTGAGTACTTCACTCTGAGTACTTCTCTCCGAGTACTTCTCTCCGAGTACTTCTCTCCGAGTACTTCTCTCCGAGTACTTCTCTCTGAGTACTTCTCTCTGAGTACTTCTCTCTGAGTACTTCTCTCTGAGTACTTCTCTCTGAGTACTTCTTGGCCCAGTAGTGTAACACGAGTTCTGTTTTCACCAGAGTTGTTCAGGATGTTGACGTTGGCGAGTAAACTGAAGAGAGACGAGGGCACGAAACACAGCTCCGAGTCCAGCCACCGAGTGTCAGTGAGGGACCGCCTCCTCACCAAAGGTACTGCTACACATACTACATATACTACTGCAAATACTTCAAATACTACTACAAATACTACCACTACAGATACTATTACTGCAAATGCTACAGACCAACTCCTCATCGAAAGTACTACCCACAGACTGTTTATATAAATGGACGGAGCTAACCTGCTCGCTGCTGCTAAACAGGAAGTGATCATGTGGCACTTCCTGCTCCATCGACTCTGGCTCCAATTCACTTTACATATAAAAACTGTCTGTCTCTGTCCCTGCTGCCGTCAGACTCATTTTGGTCTTAAATGTTTGTATTAACCCTCTACATGATCCTGGGGTTTTTATTTCACTTTTCTGTTCTGTCTCTGCAGAAGTAGCTGATCTAGAAGCCAACCTGCCCAGTGAGTACTTTAAATGTAACATGGAACATTTTCCCTGAAGCACAAAGTGACGTCTTTACCACGTGTGAGTGTGTTCAGTGTTGACTCTGTCGCCGCAGGTACGTGTAAGGCCAGTTTCCCCGATGAAGACAAACTGCATCACTTTCAGCTCGCAGTGTCCCCAGGTAAAGACCCCGCTCTGGCTCCCTCTGGTGGACGCCGCCTCACATCACGTCCAGTCTGTTAGGTCAAGTTAAAGATTGTGCATTAGTTTTATGCAAAATCAAAATTTGAGCTTTCTACCAGGTTATAATGTTTATCGAAACATTCCTGAACAGGGTGTAGATGTCATCCATGCGTGTTTGAGTAATTTAGTATCTCCCCTGGGCCTTATTCAAACCCTCCTTAGACTTAGCTGTAAGATTCTGTACAAGGCTCCGCCCACAAGCCTCCATCAGCCCTGCTCCACACGACCGTCCTCCGTAAATATACAAAAACATGATACAAACTGTCCACTATGACTTCACAAACCTGATGTGATGTGCAGTTGTTTCATTAGTGGGATACACAGATCTGACCTGTAACTTGGCCTGCTGCTGCTATGGTGACAGATACGCTAAAAATCATACTGTGGAACTTTCCAGGCAAAGCAGTAAATCTGCATGGAGACAGACGGGTGGAAGACCCCCCAGAAGTTACATAGTGCAGCTTTAAATCAGGCGTGTTGTGTCTTGTGTTTGATTTGTTCTGGTTTGTTGTGTTGTTGCAGATGAGGGATATTACCAAAGTGGGAGGTTTCAGTTTGAGATAGATGTTCCTGAAGCCTACAACAGGGAGGATGTGAGAAGCCTACAGAGGAGGAGTCTGAGAGGGGAGCGGAGGGTGAGTCTTTTACAGAGGAGGAGAGGAGCTGAGAGGAGCGAGCAGAGGAGCGGAGGACTTTAATACAGAGGAGGAGGAGGAGGAGGAGGAGCGAGAGAGGTAGGAAGGAGGGCAGAGGAGGAGAGAGGAGAGAGGGGAGAGATAGGAGGGGAGGGGGGGGACGGTAGAGTAGGAGGAGGAGAGAGAGGAGGAGCGATGGGGAGAGAGGATCAGAGGAGAGCTCGGAGTGAGGCCAGAGGAGGGGAGCGGGGTCTGGAGGCGGAGGGAGGGGGAGGGAGAGGAGCATACAGAGGTTGGGGCAGTCTGTGAGGAGGAAGGTCAGAGGAGAGGAGGAGGGAGAGGTGGAGGAGCGGGGGAGAGGAGGAGAGATTCTACCAGGTGTGTGAGGAGGATGAGAAGGAGCGAGGGGGGCACTAGCAGTGGAGATGAGGAGAGGAGAGACTCGGGGAAGAGGGGGGAGAGGAGGACCAGGGAGGGGGACCTTGCCGGGAGGGAGGGAGAGGGGCAGGCGCCTCACCCGGAGATAGGGGTCATCGTAGAGGAGCACATGTGGAGGGGAAGGAGAGTAAAGACAAGGAGAGAACCTGGGAGGGAAGTCTGGGCTGGCAACAGATAAGTATGGAGAGAAGGAGGAGAAGGAGAAAGGGAGGAGAGCCTATCCATCACGGAGCTGTTGGGAGTAGACGTAAACACATCTGTATAGACTTTCTGGAAGAGGCTGCAGGAGACATGCTGGGGGGGAAGGAGCCTTCGCCTGTACCGCTCGGCCCGCTTAAGGATCGGGCGGAGAGTGTAGGAGGAGGGACCTGCGTTCAAGAGTACTTTATGATGTCAACGAGGGAGATGAGGATATCATTTTACCATTATGGGATAGATTCAGTACAAGGCGATAACAAAGTCCTTGTTTTTGTTGTTCCATCTCGTGGAGGGGATTCAGTCCTGTTGGAGCATGTCTGATTAAACTTTTCCCTGGAGTGGCGGGCACAAACTGATCTCAGAGTAGCAGAGGGGTCTGGAGAAGGAGAGTGAAACTATTGAGGAGGGGAGGAGACGGAAGGAGCAGTTTAAGGGGGGGATGCAAAGGAGGAGGAAATTCTGGATGAGACTGGAGGAGAGAAGGAAGAATGATTTCTTGTCAGGGAGGGCATTGGGAGGAGCGAGGGGAGAGCGTGGCGGAGGAGAGAGGAGGTAGGAGAGAGGAAAGAGAGGAGGGGAGGAGGCATTTAGCAGAGGAGGAGGGAGGTGGGGCGAGGAGGATATGGAGGAGGGGAGGATGGGAGCGAGGAGGAGGAGGAGCGTGGAGAAGGGAGGAGGAGGAGAGAGGAGAGGAGGACGGAGGGGAGAGAGGCGGGAGGACTGGGAGGAGGATGAGGAGAGGAGGGGGGAGCGGAGAGCTGGGAGGGGAGGGGGAGAGAGGCGGAGGAGGAGGAGGGGGAGGAGGTGAGGAGGGAGGCGGAGAAGAGGGGGGAGGGAGCTGAGAGAGGAGAGAGGAGGAGGAGGCGAGGGGAGGAGGATCGGAGAGGAGAGGAGGAGGGGGAGGGGGGGCGAGGAGGGCGGAGGAGGGGAGAGGGGAGGGAGGAGGAGGAGGAAGAGGGGAGGAAAAGAGGAGGAGGGGAAGGTGAGAGAGAGAGGGGGAGGGAGGGCGGAGAGAGGGGGGAGAGAGAGGGGGCGGAGAGGGGCGGAGGAGCGGAGAGGTGGGGATGAGAGGAGAGCGGAGGAGGAGAGAGGTGGAGAATAGGGGAGAAGGAGGAGGAGGTGGGGGAGAGGAGTGAGGGGGAGAGGAGGGAGGGTGAGGAGAGAGGTTGAGAGGAGAGGGGGTAGGAGGAGGAAGGAGGAGAGGGAAGGAATGGAGGAGACGAGCAGAGGAGAGGAAGGAGGAGGAGGAGAAAGAGAGGATCTTTGGAGGACATACAGTTGAACCAGACGTTTTAACTTGTAGGAGAAAGAGACTTAAGGAGGCAAAGAGAAGGATACAAAGAAGAGACTAAGCGATAACAAAGAGACCTTAAGGATAAACAAGAGACTTAAGGATAAACAAAGGAGTTTACAGGATATAATGATTAAGGACAAAAGAGACTTTAAGGATAACAAAGAGACTTAAGGATAACAAAGAGACTTAAGGATAACAAAGTCAGTGTTTTGTAGTGTCCATCTCAAAGTCCTGATCTCAGTCCTGTTAAAAATGTCTGAACAGACCAGAAAAGGCCTGTGCGAGTGAGACGGGCACAAACTTATATCAGTTACATCAGCTCTGTCTGGACTAATGGGACAGAACTATTTTGAGAAGTTGGTGTGGAGGAAATCCAAAACGTTTGACCCAAGTCACACAGTTTAAAGACAATGGATCAAATACTAAAGAAATGTATGTGAACTTCTGACTGTGAAACAAAGTAAAGGAAAATGTTTCTCTCATTCTGGCATTTCACAAATAGAAATACATTTGTTAATCCTAATGGACCTAAAACAGGAAAAGTTAATCTGATTCGTGTCAGACAAAGGAAAAACACACGTATCTTTTTATTTAGTCTGTGTAAACCTGTGATTCAGCTGTATAGATACTTTTCTCTCTCTTTTTCTCAGCCTCCTAAAGTTCGCTGTTTGACCAGAATATGGCACCCGAACATCACAGAGAGCGGAGAGATCTGCCTCAGGTGAATCAAACATTTAAAACTCCCATGATGCACTGCTCTGATCTGTTCTGTCGTTTCCTCATCACACTCAGACCTGGAGCTGAGTTTGTTTCATTCACATGTTTAACACAAACCTGCAGATTTAGGCTGAGATCTTCTCTCAAACTGAAAACACTCTGTTCCACCTTGTGATGTCATCATGTGGTGATACAGGAAGTGCTCCACTGTGTTTTTAAACTCCACCTTCACTAGAATCATTTCAGTCCTGGAGTTGCCAATCTTGACTGAACTAAAGGTGAAAGAAGCTGTTAACTTGAAAACTACCACTTGATGACATCACAAGGTGGAACAGAGCGTTTTGAGCTTTGTAGATGTTACAGACTAATAATAAAGTGTGACTCAAACATGTGAATGAAACAAACACGACTCAGGTCTGATTTTGATGCTCTAACAATGTTCTAACCTGGATTAAAGCTACATGAGTCAGTTTGTGTGATACAGCAGCTTTAAATCTGCATCGGGGTTGGACATATTCTGAGTATTTGTGTTTCCTACATCCACATAGTTTTAATGCTTCAGTGAAAATCTACAGTGTGAAAAATCATGGAAATAAACAAGAAAAATACATGAAAAGTCCAAACTTGTGACGGTCGTGTCGCGTTTTGTGAAGAGCCCCGCCCACTTCCCCCAAGAGTTTAAAGATACAACACAGTCTGAGCAGCTTTAAGGTCCATGTGCTCATTACACACCACGATTAGCCACGATCAGCTTTTAAACTTTTTTTTTGCAAAGGTCTATGGGAAATTTCCTCCTGTTGTGGTTGTAGTACCTTTAATGTCCTGGTGGGGGCCCATCCTGTCCCGTCGATGGAGTGTTCTCTCAGGAGGCTGCACAAAACAGAGAAGAAGTCAACTTTAAACGCAAAATACATCTTCTAACACTGTGTCCTCCTCAAACAGACCTGAGCCGTGTTTGTTTCATTCACATGTTTGAGTCACACTTTATTATTAGTCTGTAACATCTACAAAGCTCAAAACGCTCTGTTCCACCTTGTGATGTCATCAAGTGGTAGTTTTCAAGTGAACAGCTCCTTTTACCTTTAGTTCAGTCGAGATAAGTGACTCCAGGAGCTGAAATGATCCAGATGGTTGTAGTGAAGGTGGAGTTTAAGGAAGGTGGAGTTTAAAGAAGGTGGAGTTTAAAGAAGGTGGAGTTTAAAGAAGGTGGAGTTTAAAGAAGGTGGAGTTTAAAGAAGGTGGAGTTTAAAGAAGAGCAGAGATCAGTGACACATTTAAAGACGTTTCAAATCATCTTTACTCTTTGATTTGTGACATTCAACAGATGAAAACGTGCTCAACTCAAACAGTGGACAGTACAAAAACTATTCAGTTATTTCACATTTTTCGTGTCTACATAATTCCAAATATCTTACAAAAGAAGACATCAAATATATGAAGTATCTAAAATGTGGAAAACCAAACAAACACTGAGTCGTGTCAAACCTGGTCGAGTTTCATTTTGTGTTTTTTAATTCTCCTGGTGATATTTTCTGTTTCATGTTTCAGGACGTGGTCTGGGGCTTAAACTCTCTGTTTACGGTGAGAATCTGCTCCTTTACTTTATGTACTACTACTACTACTACTACAGTCACAGTACTCTTACTCCTGCAGTACTACAGTCACAGTACTCTTACTCCTGCAGTACTACAGTCACAGTACTCTTACTCCTGCAGTACTACAGTCACAGTACTCTTACTCCTGCAGTACTACAGTCACAGTACTCTTACTCCTGCAGTACTACAGTCACAGTACTCTTACTCCTGCAGTACTACAGTCACAGTACTCTTACTCCTGCAGTACTACAGTGACAGTACTCTTACTCGTGCAGTACTACAGTGAAAGTACTCTTACTCGTGCAGTACTACAGTGAAAGTACTCTTACTCGTGCAGTACTACAGTGAAAGTACTCTTACTCGTGCAGTACTACAGTGACAGTACTCTTACTCGTGCAGTACTACAGTGACAGTACTCTTACTCGTGCAGTACTACAGTGACAGTACTCTTACTCGTGCAGTACTACAGTGAAAGTACTCTTACTCGTGCAGTACTACAGTGAAAGTACTCTTACTCGTGCAGTACTCTTACTGGTGTTTTTTGTAGGATTTACTGAACTTCGACGACCCTCTGAACATCGACGCTGCAGAACATCACCTGAGAGACAAGGTAGAGTTTATAAAGTTTTTAAACACGTGTCACTGTTGAGTCGATGGAGTTTTGGGAGTTTTCTGTCACGTTTAACCAGAGACTGAATAAAGAAAACAACAAAAAAGAAATGAAACACCATGAGACACAAAAGTTTGAAAAGAAGAGGACACACGTCAGATACACACATGACATGACTGACACGAAGCAGCTGAATCTCACTCTGAAGAGCAGGGGAGGTGTTTGGAAGTGTCCTCTGTCAGCCTCTGTACCTCCAGCAAACGCAGGAGAAAACTGAATCCTCCAGTCGACTCGCCCATTTTCACCTCCTCATGCAGTTTAGGGTTTTAAGAGACAAGTTTCCACATCATGAACACATGTGTACATATACACATACAGCACTTTTCCACCACACACACTCACACACTCACACACTCACACACACACACACACACACACACACACTCACACACACTCACACACTCACACACACACACACATACACATACACACACACGCACACGCACACACACACTCACACACACGCACACACTCACACACACTCACACACTCACACACACACACACACACTCACACACACAGTCTCACACACTCACACAGTACTCACACACACTCACACACACCTGCATACACACACTCACACACACTCACACACTCAACACACACACACTCGTCACACGCACACGCACACACACACACACAGGATTTACACACACACACACACAACATCGACACGCACACATCACCACACACACACTACAATTTACGCACACACTCACACAGTCACACACACGCACACACTCACACACATCACGCACACACTCACACACACACACACACACACACACACACACACACACACACACACACACTCAAAAGAGACGCACACCCACACACACACACACACACACATGACTGACTGACACACACCTGACACACTCACACACACACAGCACACACTCACACAGCCATACACACACCAGCAACACACTCACACACTCACACACACGCACACACTCACACACACACGCACACACTCACACACGCACACACTCACACACATACACACACACACACACACACACATACACACTCACCACACGCACACACACTCACACACACTCACACACACACACACACATACACACACACACATGTGCGTGCGCACACACACACACACACACACACACACACACACACACACACACACTGAGGGGCTTAAGTGTCTTGCCCAAGGACACAACAGCAGTATTCATTTGTCATTTATTCATGTGTGGGAGCTGGAATCGCACCGCCAACCTGTGGGTCAGTGGATCTGATCGCTTTACTCTTCAAACTGCCAAACTTCTGCTCAAACACCAGGGGGCAGCAGTAGTTCATTTAGAAACAGGTTTATGGAATTAACGATGCAAAATATCGATATTATCAAAATAAATGAAGTAAAAGTCGCACATATCGGCCGTGGACATCAGGATGTTTTGTCTAATTCTTTCCTCTGCTGTTTTCAGGAGGACTTCCGTAATAAGGTTCAAGATTACATCAGGAACTACGCCAGATGATGTCACCCGCGTCACCCCTGTCCCTCAGCGATGACGTCATCTCCGCCCGCTCAAACCCTCTGTCGCTCGATAAACTGCTCTCCGCCGGCGTCACTGCTGCAGACGAGGCACCGGGCACAACGTGTTTTCGCTTTGATTTGAAACTCGCAGAGCTTCGCTGCGTCCTCACTGCTGGAGCTCACGAGTCCGCTCTCACGCTCTGGGATCTTAAAACTAATCCCCAAAAGTCAAATACACAAATGTTTTTTTTCCCCTGGTCATTTCTATCAGTGACACCTGGGAGGGCATCTGACACACTGCAGATTAAGTATCACACAACAGTCTGGGCTGTTAGGATGTAACACAGTGCCTGAAACAGAACTGATCATTTAGTAAAGGTTTATGAAGCTAAACAAATGAAATGAGTCAGTTCTTAAATCAGACCTTGTGTCTCTATGGTTCTCATCTCTGTGGATCATTCTGTTATAATTTACACTTTTAAATCACAATATTCATCTAAAACCACGTCAGAAAACAAACAAATCCACTGTGGGCGTGTCTCTGTGGGCGTGTCTCTGTGGGCGTGTCTCAGTGGGCGAGTCACTGTGGGCGTGTCTCAGTGGGCGTGTCTCTCAGTGGGCGTGTCTCTGTGGGCGTGTCTCAGTGGGCGTGTCTCGGTGGGCGTGTCTCAGGGCGTGTCTCTGTGGGCGTGGATTAAAACTCAAACATGAATCACTCCAAATACAACTTCAGAGGCTCAACGAGAAGAAACGACTAGAGTCTCACACATATCCTTCAAATGATTTTATTCTTGAGACAGCAGTTGCTTCACAGACGTCTGAAAATTATGAAATCAAACGGCGAAAGTCAGATTAACCGACATCCACAGGAAACAGACAAAACTCACCTTCGACCTGACTTCTTCTGCTTAGAGCTTCTATGTATATTACACTCGCTGGTTCCTCCTCAAAAACAGACCTGGAGTCGTGTTTGTTTCATTCACGTTTGAGTAACACTTTATTATTATTAGTAACATCTCCAAAGCTCAACATGCTCTGTTCCACCTTGTGATGTCATCAAGTGCAGCAGAACTCCTCAGTCCAGAGTCAGTTTCATTTTAAAGACGAACATAAGCCGCCCGTCCTCGCAGGAGTCACTCTAAAATGTACCAGTGTGAAGCTCTAAATGAATAAACCCCATTACACGTGTGAGCCGCGTGAAGCTCTAAATGAATAAACCCCATTACACGTGTGAGCCGTGTGAAGCTCTAAATGAATAAACCCCATTACACATGTGAGCCGCGTGAAGCTCTAAATGAATAAACCCCATTTCACGTGTGAGCCGTGTGAAGCTCTAAATGAATAAACCCCATTACACGTCTGAGCCGTGTGAAGCTCTAAATGAATAAACCCCATTACACATGTGAGCCGCGTGTGAAGCTCTAAATGAATAAACCCCATTACACGTGTGAGCCGCGTGAAGCTCTAAATGAATAAACCCCATTACACGTGTGAGCCGGGTGAAGCTCTAAATGAATAAACCCCATTACACATGTGAGACGGGTGAAGCTCTAAATGAATAAACCCCATTACACGTGTGAGCCGGGTGAAGCTCTAAATGAATAAACCCCATTACACATGTGAGACGGGTGAAGCTCTAAATGAATAAACCCCGTTGCACATGTGAGACGGGTGAAGCTCTAAATGAATAAACCCCATTACACGTGTGAGCCGTGTGAAGCTCTAAATGCATAAACCCCATTACACGTGTGAGCCGTGTGAAGCTCTAAATGAATAAACCCCATTACACGTGTGAGCCGGGTGAAGCTCTAAATGAATAAACCCCATTACACATGTGAGCCACGTGAAGCTCTAAATGAATAAACCCCATTACACATGTGAGCCGGGTGAAGCTCTAAATGAATAAACCCCATTACACGTGTGAGCCACGTGAAGCTCTAAATGAATAAACCCCATTACACGTGTGAGCCGCCGGGTGAAGCTCTAAATGAATAAACCCCGTTGCACATGTGAGCCGGGTGAAGCTCTAAATGAATAAACCCCATTACACGTGAGCCGGGTGAAGCTGTGTGAAGCAGGACGAGTCTCTGGTGGAATAAACACTTGTGTTTGTTTTGGCGACAGCATGTGATTGTTTTGCATGACTCTGCATCATGGCCCTGTCTTTTATGTTTTATTAAATTTTATTATAAAAACTGTTTCTCTTGTGTTGAGTTTATGGAGCAGTTACACTTCTTCACTGTGTATCCTGCCTCCTACAGGTTTACAAAGGTACTACAGCCCCATCTGAGCCTGTGTCCAGAGTCCTACAGAGACACATACAGGTGTGTCCAGAGTCCTACAGAGACACAGGTGTGTCCAGAGTCCTACAGAGACACATACAGGTGTGTCCAGAGTCCTACAGAGACACAGGTTTGTCCAGAGTCCTACAGAGACACATACAGGTGTGTCCAGAGTCCTACAGAGACACAGGTGTGTCCAGAGTCCTACAGAGACACTGGTGTGTCCAGAGTCCTACAGAGACACAGGTTTGTCTAGAGTCCTACAGAGACACTGGTTTGTCCAGAGTCCTACAGAGACACAGGTTGTCCAGAGTCCTACAGAGACACTGGTGTGTGTCCAGAGTCCTACAGAGACACAGGTGTGTCCAGAGTCCTACAGAGACACAGGTGTGTCCAAAGTCCTACAGAGACACAGGTTTGTCCAGAGTCCTACAGAGACAGGTTTGTCCAGAGTCCTACAGAGACACTGGTTTGTCCAGAGTCCTACAGAGACACATACAGGTGTGTCCAGAGTCCTACAGAGACACAGGTGTGTCCAGAGTCCTACAGAGACACAGGTTTGTCCAGAGTCCTACAGAGACAGTGTCTCTCAGTTTATGGACAGGCCTCATGTTCAGATCCTCCAGAGTCAGTCCCTGAGCTGCAGAGGCTGCACTAGCTCTGAGTCCTGATGCAGGTTCTGGGGTTTAGGGACCATCAGATCAGAGACATTTTAGGTTTAAAACAACTGGATTTCAGCTTTGAACCTGGCAACACAAATGAGAGTCATGTGACGCTGGTTCTGCTCTCTGATTGGTCAATCGTCTGGAACCAAAAGCCCAGATTATAACATAAATAAATGAGGTTATGTCCAGTGTTCTGTCGACAGGAGTAAATGAGTAAAAGTTATATTTGAACATGTTTATCTCTGGGACACACAGGTCACTTTTATAGAAATTAAAATAGAAATCTTAATTTACTTGAGTTGACTTCAATTCTCACTCAGTAACTTTTAAAGAAATTGCACTTCTCAAAGTACTTTAATAGCAGCATACTTTTTATACTTTTACTCATACTTCAGTTATGTGTATCTCTCTCTCTCTCTCGCTCTCTCTACACACAACACACACACACACACACACACACACACACACACACATATATATATATATATATATATATATATATATATATATATATATATATATATATATATATATATATATAAACTTTTTTTTTTAAGTAACTACTTAATCAGCTAAGAATCAAGAAGAGAAGTGTGGACCTGAGTCTGGTTCATCCTGGTGCAGGTTCCAGACGCCTGAAGGAGCCACGTTCATCTGTTCAAACATTAAACACAAGTATAAAGACGATGAGAAGGTCCAGAGTCACACCTCAGGAAGGAGACGTGTCCCACAGATGAACGAGTCTGAAATGTGCAGATCAACAAGAACAAAAGAAAAGACGAAGTGAAGATGCTGAAGCTGTGAGTTTGTCATTATCCACAGAGAAACGAGGAACCGACATGGACTGAAAGGAAACTCTGCAGGAAGAAGACACGACTCCAAAAGAAACATGAAGACAGATTAAAGTTTGTAGATGCACAGGGACAAAGAGCTTCAAGCTGGAACAAACGAGTCTCAAATGGACAATGACCTGAAGCATACGGCCAAACTGGTGACAAAGAGGCTTAAAGATAACAAAGAGACTGAAGGATAACAAAGAGGTTTAAAGATAACAAAGAGACTTAAGGATAACAAAGAGGTTTAAGGATAACAAAGGGCTTAAGGATAACAAAGTCGATGTTCTGGAGTGTCCATCACAAAGCCCTGATCTCAGTCCTGTTGAAAATGTCTGAACAGATTTGAAAAGGCCTGTGCGAGTGAGACGGACACAAAGTTGAATCAGTTACATTACTACAGTCAGTTACAGTTCTGTCAGGACAAATGGGACAAAATTCTATTGTGTGAAGTTTGTGGTAGGAAATCCAAAAGATCTGAACCAAGTCATATAGTTTAAAGAACAAAATACTATTGAAATGTATGTAAACCTCTTTGCAGAAAGTCATGAAAAAAAAATCCTTCTCTCATTATTCTGGCATTTAACAAATAGAAATATTTTTGTTAGTCTGATTTCAAGTCAGACAGTGAGGAAAAAAACATACGTGTCTTTTTATATAGTGTATGTAAATTTCTGGTTTCAGCTGTATCTCATCAACACGGAAAACATTTGAACTGTGTTATATCTGTTTTCTTCTCATTGACTCTTACTCTGCTCTTCACATCTACTCTGCACATCACAGTAGCGAGCAGCCGGTTTTATGCAACGCTGCCGAAGCAGTATCACCGATTAAGAAAATAAAACTGGGGGCGTGTCACAGTGGGCGGGCCACAGTGGGCGTGTCACAGTGGGCGTGTTAGAGTGGGCGTGTCAGAGTGGGTGTGTCACAGTGGGCGTGTCACAGTGGGCGTGTCAGAGTGGGTGTGTCACAGTGGGCGTGTCACAGTGGGCGTGTCACAGTGGGCGTGTCAGAGAGTGGGAGTGTCACAGTGGGCGTGTCACAGTGGGCGTGTCACAGTGGGTGTGTTGTCACAGTGGGCGTGTTAGACAGTGGGCGTCAGAGTGGGCGTGTCAGAGTGGGTGTGTCACAGTGGGCGTGTCACAGTGGGCGTGTCAGAGTGGGAGTGTCACAGTGGGCGGGCCACAGTGGGTGTGTCACAGTGGGTGTGTCACAGTGGGTGTGTCACAGTGGGCGGGCCACAGTGGGCGTGTCACAGTGGGCGTGTCGTGTGTCACAGTGGTGTGTCACAGTGGGCGTGTCACAGTGGGCGTGTCACAGTGGGCGTGTCACAGTGGGCGTGTCACAGTGGGTTGTACTGGTGGGAGAGAAAACGGGGCTAAATTGGAGCAATAACATTTTGAATACAGGAAAAAAAAATGACTGAGCAAGAACAACTCCAAATATAACTAAAGACTCAATGCGACGAAACGACCAACACGATTAAAAGCTCTGAACAGTCCAGTTTGAAAAATATACATCTTTATTTGAAATGATTCTTCCAATAACAAAGTTATGAAATCAAACAGTGGATGTTCTGTGTGCTCCTCAAGGATGAGTTTAGACTGGCAGCAGCGCTCAGCCACGACACCACCTTCATCTGATCTCCTGACCCAACCTGACCCAACCTGACCCAACCTGACCCAACCTGACCCAACCTGACCCAACCTGACCCAACCTGACCCAACCTGACCCCATCTTTATTTGATCCACGCTCCATTTTGTATTATTTCTCTTCCATATCGCTTGTCCTCATCGTTGTGCCCTAATCGTGGGACAAATACAGTTTCTCCTGTGTTTTGTCAGAGGAGATCATTGTCTTTCACCAGAGTCACAGAGGAACCTTCTTTCCACAGTGCAAACCCAGGGAACAGAGGCTCGGAGAAGGACGAGGAGAAGGTCCAGAGGTGGAACAGTTCTCCGTCAGGCGAGATGTCATAGAAGGACAGAACTCCAGCCTCAGAGTCCAGGAACACGCTCACTCTGCCAGAGGACATGTCTCCTTTATCTGAGGACACGCCCCCTCTCTCTGTGGGAGTGGTGGAGCGACGGGAGTGGTGAAATTCTGTTAAGTTGTTGTTGTGACAGACACAGTACGTTCCATTACCGTAGATCCAAAGACTCCAGGACTGATTATTGTTTCCAAACCCACGTCCCTCTCTGATTCGTCTGGTCCCTCTGAAAGTCACTGCTATAGAAACCTCCCTGCTCCAGTCCACCTCCCAGTAACAGCGCCCCCTCAGGCCAGTGCAGCTCAGGACCTGATACCAGTATGTGAACCTTTCCTCATGATGTGGATACTCCTGCTCCTCCTTCATACAGGTCACAGTCAGATTGTTCTCAGACAGAAGGAGACGTTTGTGAGCTGTGTTTGGGTCCAGAGAGAACTCACAGGAGTCTGAAACACAAAACATTTGATCATTTAACATTTATAGGCTTGGTAGAGACTCAGGATGGGAGCTCTGTCTCTGAGAGGTACAAGGCAATGGTTTGTATAGACATAAATGAACGAATGAATCAAGTGAGATTTACTAAGGTGAGATCAGACAAGATAGAATTGAATTGAGCAGAAATAATATTACATTTGGCCTGGTGCAGAAAACTGGAGCCAGGAGAACATGCATTTGTGGCTAAGGTCCACTGGCATAGTGTGAGAAAGTGGAAAAAACTGCAGGTTGTAAGGATGTTGAACGAACAGCGTAGGAGCCAATTCTGCAAGAAGATGGCAAGCATGACACAAGACAGTAAGTGAGGCTTTCTGCTAGGTGGATACAAGTTAAGAGAATGGGCTCGCCAAGGTGGAGATGGTAGCCATAGTTGAGAAAGCAGAATGAGGTGAGCTCTGTGCCAGACATCATAATTTTGTAAAAACAGGTGGGAGAGAGACAGTAACCAGGCTTCAGTGACCTGGAGTAAGAGCAGCTCGAATGACAAATTTGTTCGAGAAGAGGTTAAAGAGAGTTGCAGGAACTGTAACTTTGCTGAGAACAAGATATTCCCTTGTAGATGATGCTGCCTGTAGTAGTACTGTCAGAATGAATAAGACTGCCCCTTCTGGACTACACAAACTCCCAAAGAAAGGCTGGAATAACAATGGAGTATAGTTCCAATGAAGCTAAAGCCTGATTGTCCAACTCTACTCTACTCTTTATCATGAAGTGAAGCAGCAGATACAGCGTTGTTCAGGAGATAAGAGCTTTTCTGTTGTGATCCATCCATCCATTTTCTTTCGCTTATCTGGGGCCGGGTCAAGGGAGCAGCAATCTATGCAGGGATTCACAGACATGTCCTCCAGCTCCTCCCGTGGGACCCCAAGACGTTCCCAGGCCAGCCAAGAGACATAGCCTCCTCCTAGTGGGACATGCCTGGAACACCTTCCTAGAAAGATGTTCAGGAGATGCCAGTGCCACCTCAGCTGCTTCTCTCGACAAGTAGGAGCAGCAGCTCTTCTTCAAACTCCTCCCGTGTGACCAAGCTCCTCAACCTCTCACTAAGGGAGCGCCCAGCCACCCTGCGGAGGAAGCCCATTTCGGCTGCTTGTATCCGTGATCTTGTCCTTTCGGTCACTACCCAGAGCTCATGATCATAGGTGAGGGTAGGAACATAGATTGACCGGTAAATCAAGAGCTTTGCCTTTTGGCTCAGCTCCTTCTTTACCACAACAGACCAATACCCCAACCGCATCACCGCAGACGCTGCACCGATCCATCTCTCATGCTCCATCCATCTCTCAATCATGAACAAGACCCCGTGATACTTGAACTCCTCCACTTGAGGCAGAGACTCTTCACCCGCCCAGAGAGGGCAAGCCACCTTTTTCCGGTCGAGAACCATGGCCTTGGATTTGGAGGAGCTGATTCTCATCCCAGCCGCTTCACACTCGGCTGCAAACCAACCCAGTGCCTGCTGCAGGTCCTGGCTGAATGAAGCCATCAGGACAACATCATCTGCAAACAACAGAGATGAGATCCTGTGGTTTCCAAACTGGACTCCCACCAACTCCTGGCTGCGCCTATAGAAATTCTGTTCATAAATACGATGCACAGAACCAGTGACAAAGGGCAGCCTTGGCGGAGTCCAACATGCACCGGGAACAAGCTCTGACTTACTGCTGGCAATGGGAAAACAGCTCCTGCTCTGGACAGCTCTTAGCAAAGGGCCCGAGACCCCATACTCCCAGAGCACCCCCAAAGGACACTACGAGGGACACATTCAAATGCCTTCTTCAGATCCACAAAACACATGTAGACTGGTTGGGCAAACTCCCATGAGCCCTCGAGGACCCGATGGAGAGTATTGAGCTGGCCAAGTGTTCTGCGACCGTGACAAAAACCGCACTGCTCCTCCTGAATCCAAGGTTCGACTCTCGATCGGATTCTCCTCTCCAGCACCCTAGATAGACCTTACTGTGAAGGCTGAGGAGTGTGATTCCCCTGTAATTGGAACACATCATCCGGTCTCCCTTGTTAAACAGAGGGACCACCACCCCAGTCTGCCAGTCCAGTGGTACTGTCCTCAACTGCCACGCAATGTTGCAGAGACGTGTCAGCCAAGACAGCCCCACAACATCCAGAGAATTAAGGTACTCAGGATGGATTTCATCCACCCCCTGATCCTCACCACTGAGGAGCTCACTACCACATCAGTGACTTCAGCCAGGGTGATGGACGAGTCCACCTCTTGGTCCCCAGTTTGCTTCCTCCTCAGAAGGTGTGACGGTGGGATTGAGGAGATCCTCAAAGTATTCCTTCCACCGTCCGACAACATCCCCAGTGGAGGTCAGCAGCTCTCCACCTGCACTGTAAACAGTGTTGGTGAAGCACTGCTTCTTCCTCCTGAGGCGTTGGACAGTTTGCCAGAATTTCTTTGAGGCCATCCAATAGACCTGTGTGAGTTGAAGACCCCCCCTGACAGAGGTTCCACCAGATGTTCCCAAGAGACCCTTACAGTAGGCACGGGCCTGCCAGGTCTGTCCAGTTTCCTCCTCCGCCAGCGGATCCAACTCACCACCAGGTGGTGATCAGTTGACGGCTCTGCCCCTCTCTTTACTTGAGTGTCCAAGACACGTGGCCGGAGGTCAGGTGACACGACAACAAAGTCGGTCATCGACCTCCGGCCTAAGGTGTCCTGGTGCCACGTGCACTGATGGACACCCTTGTTGTTTATAGCACAGAAGTCCAATAACAGAACACCACTCGGGTTCAGAGGCCGTTCTTCCCGATCACGCACCTCCAGGTGTCACTGTCGTTGCCCATTTGGACATTGAAGTCCCCCAGGAGAACAACGGAGTCCCCGGTCAGTGCACTGTCTACTACCCTTCCCTAGGACTCCAAGAAGGCCAGGTACTCTGCACTGCTGTTTGACCCGTAGGCGACACAACAGTGAGAGACCTGTCCAAGACCCGAAGACGCAAGGACCCTGGGAGTCTCCAGGGTAAACTCCAACACAAGGCGGCTGAGCTATAGGGCAATAAGCCCACACGTTTACATGTTATAACAGATATGCATGTCACATGCTTGTGTCATAGGTGTATTGGATACGGCTGTCAATGGTGGGGGACTTTTCATTAGGCAGCCCTGTAGGGGCTCAGGAAACTAGGCTTAACTTTTAACATGTTATTGGCACATTGTGCTGAAGTGAGTTCTCATTTCCAATATGTTTCAAAAGTTCAGTTTGGAATTAACTTTACATGTCACATCTGCTGCTCATGTCCAAGTTAAAAAGAAAACTTGACCAAAATTGTCAAATTAAGGAAAACAATTGTAATACATTTCAAACATAATAAACATATAATGACCAGGTATATGCACTTTACTGTGTGAATGAACCAAAAACAGACTCACATTTCTTCAGACTTGGGATCATCCAGCGCTCTCCAGCAGGATCCAGTCTGAAACACACAAGTCCAGTTTAGACCAAACCAGAGACCAGAGACCAGAGACCAGGACCAGGACCGGGACCAGGACCAGGACTAACCATGGAGACCTCACTTGACAAATAACAGGGGCGGTCTCACCTGACAGACAGCAGGGGGCGCTGGTCCTGTAGAGCGGTCAGGAGCTCTGCTGAGGGTCCTGGATGGTTGTAGCTCAGGTCTAACTCTTTCAGGTGGGAGGGGGCGGAGCTCAGAGCTGAGGCCAGAGCAGCTCCGCCCCCCTGTGAGACCAGACATCCAGACAACCTAAAGACACAGCATTACACTCATGTGGACACAAGGGGGGCATAGTGCATCATGGGAATGTCTCACCTGAGAGTCTCCAGTCTGGCAGGGGCGCTCTTCAGTCCAGAACACAGCAGCTCCACTCCTGAGTCCTGGAGGTCGTTGTGACTGAGATCCAGGTGTGTGAGACTGGAGGAGTTGAGGACTGAGGCCAGAGGCCCACAGCTGTGAGGGGACAGTCCACAGCCACAAAGACTGAGGAGACAGAGGGACATTAGAGACTAGAACCACCACACAAGAGTTGAAATACAGTCTGGACTCACAGGGCTTTGGTGGAGGCTTTGACCACCGGCAGCAGACCCAGGAGAGCTCTCTCTGAGGCCTGGTATTTCCTCAGGTCAAACTCCTCCAGGTCTGAGTCTGAGCACAGTAAGAGGAAGCACAGAGCCGACCAATCAGCAGGAGACATGTTTCTATCAGAGAGTCCTCCTCTTCTCATGTTCTCCTGTATCTCTTTCACCAGACTGATGTCGTTCATCTCATTCAGACAGTGGAGCAGGTTCAGGCTTCTCTCTGCAGACAGACCCTCTTCATTCAGCTTCTGTTTGATGTACTCTACTGTCTCCTGATTGGTTAGGTCACTTCCTGTCAGAGTCAGCAGACCCTGCAGCAACCTCTGATTGGTCGACAGAGACAGCCCCAGGAGGAAGCGCAGGAACAGGTCCAGGTGTCCATTTGGACTCTGTAAGGTCTGGTCCACAGCAGAGCGGTAGAAGGCCTCAGGGTCTGGACTCTCAGAAGAATGTGGTGGCTCCAGCAGGTTCATGGAGGTTTCTTCTATCAAATTGTGTTTTCTTTTGCGTTTTAAACCAGACTTTTGACGCTCAGAGAGTGGTGGCTCCAGCACATTCTCTCCAGAGCTGAAGAAGGTGTGATGGACGTGAAGAGCAGCCAGAAACTCTTGAACACTCAGATGGATGAAGCAGTAGACCTTGTCCTGGTACAGGCCTGGCTCCTCTCTAAAGACCTGTGTGAACACTCCAGAGTACACTGAGGCCGCTGCAGTGTCCAGCCCACACTCCCTTAGGTCACACTCGTAGAAGATCAGGTTTCCTTTCTGCAGCTGCTCAAAGGCCAGTTTTCCCAGAGACTGCACCATCTTCCTGATCTCTGGAGTCCAGTGAAGGTCTGTCCCTGATCTCTGGTGATACTTGATGTTCTGGACTTTGGCCTGCACCACCAGGAAGTGGACGTACATCTGTGTGAGAGTCCGGGGCAGCTCTGGTTCCTTTGATTGTTCCAGAAGCTTCTGTAAAACTGTGGAGAGGATCCAGCAGAAGATCGGGATGTGACTCATGATGTGGAGGCTGCGGACGCTCTTGATGTGGGAGATGACGGCTGTGGCCTGGTCTCTGAACCTCTTCATGAAGTACTGCTCCTTCTGTGGGTCGGCGAACCCTCGCACCTCTGTCACCATGGAGACACACTCAGCAGGGATCTGATTGGCTGCGGCGGGGCGCGTGGTTATCCAGAGGCGAGCGGTGGGAAACAGGCTTCCCCTGATGAGGTTTACCAGCAGCACGTGCACTGAGGCGGACTCTGTGGGGTCGGTCAGGACTCGGGTTCTGCTGAAGTCCAGAGGAGGTCTGCACTCGTCCAGACCGTCAAAGATGAAGAGCACCTGGAGCTGTTGGAAGCTGCAGAGATCTTTGGATGGACTGAAGAAGTGGTGCAGCAGTCCCACCAGGCTGAACTGTGTGTCTCTGAGCACATTGAGCTCTCTGAAAGTGAACGGGAACAGCAGCTGGAGGTCCTGGTGGGTCCTGCCTTCAGCCCAGTCCAGACTGAACTTCTGAGTCAGCACTGTTTTCCCCACGCCGGCCACGCCCTTTGTCAGCACCACTCTGATTGGCTCTGGTGAGTGTGGGCGGGGTTTAAAGAGGTCTTCACATGTGATGGTGGTCTCTGGAGTGGCTGGTCTCCTGGACGCCGTCTCCATGTGTCTGACCTCATGTTCCTGGTTGACCTCTGAGGCTCCGCCCTCTGTGATGTAGAGCTCTGTGTAGATCTGGGTCAAGGGGGCGGCGTCTCCTGCTTTAGCCACGCCCTCAAACACACGGCTGAACCTCTGCTGTAGATCATATTTCATTTTATCGCTGAATCCAACTTTACTCCCTTTAAAAACAGAGGAATTATAATGTTAAACATGTTTAATAGTTCATATGGGAGGGCATCTGACACACAGGGTACAGGAGGATGGGAGGGCATCTGGATGTTCTTACTGTTGAACAGGCGCTGGGCCAGATGCTCCTGGTCCATCCTCTTCAGGAAGTCCAGGGTGATGTTCAGAACCTCTCTGCTCTCCTCCTCCTCACTCTCGGAGCATTCTGGGTAATCTGAGGCCAGGAGCCTGTGGAGCCTCTGGAGCTGCTGTTGGACAAACCTCAGGACCTGCTCCTCCAGACGCTGGAACAGAACAATAAGAGAAGAGTTTTAGTCAAAGAGAGTACCTGAGGAGCACCCCAGAACCTCACACATGCTGCGCTCGTGGGGTACTCACCCTGAATATGGCGTCCAGCTGCTCCTTTGGGCCTGGCTCCCTGTCAAACAATAAATGCATCATCATTTATTTGTTCCAGACTCATGGTCCATAAAGAACACAATAAGACAAGAGTCAAAGTGGGTTATAAAGACGCTCAGTGTTTCATAAAGAGCAGTGGTTCTGCACAGCACTAAACCTGGGACCAGCATCACCACCACAGAGTTCACACAGTCGCTCAGGACACACATGAATGTGAACATCAGGTTTGTCATGAGCCTGAAAAGTGTTCACCCCAGCCCGACACAACAGGAGACTGGCTCTACTGGCCCTGGGCTTTTCCAGCAGCATTCTGAGGGCATCAGTAGAAGATCCTTTGAGCTTTTGCAGTGTGGCCTTCTTATATTTGCACCACAGTGGGGCTGTATACAAGGTGTACAGGAGGTCCACACACAGAGACAGTGAACAGGAGAGTCCCACAGCTCTGAGCAGGGACCAGCTGCCTTTGGGACTATTTATATCATCAGGACTGTGAGATGAGGACGATGAGTTCTCCTGCCTGAACCGCCACCTTAACGTGGTGGAGGGGTTTGAGTACCTTAATGATCCAGGGATGCGATGCTGTCGGGGGCTTCATGGCCCTGGTAGGGTCACCCATGGCAAACAGGTCCAAGGGGCCGGTGCAGAGAGATCCAGGCGGCAGTCGACGGCAAGAGCCTCGACGACCGGATCTCCGGACATGGAGACTAGCTCTGGAGACATGGAATGTCGCCTCGCTGGGGGGGAAGGGGGGCTGAGCTTGTGCGGGAGGTTGAGCGTTACCTGCTTGATCTGGTTGGCCTCACCTCTACGCACAGTTTGGGCTCTGGAACCCCACTCCTTGAGAGGGGCTGGACTCTCCTTTTCTCTGGCGTTGCCCGCAGGGAGCGGCACCGAGCTGGTGTGGGCTCATTGCACCACAGCTCAGCCGCCACGTATTGGAGTTCACCCCGGTGAGCGCGTCCCTGAAGGTGCAGGGACACGAGCCTAGTTGGCTTGTGGGACTCCTGAGGCAGCTGACAGGTACCGGCGGGCCAAGCGTGCCGCGGCTCATGCTGTCGTGGAGGCAGAAATTCGGGGTTGGCAGGAGTTCGGGGAGGCCATGGAGGAGGACTGTCGGATGGCCTCAAAGAAATTCTGGCAAACCGTTCGGCGCCTCAGGAGGGGCTTCACCAACACTGTTTACAGTGTTGGTGGAGAGCTGCTGACCTCGACTGGGGATGTTATTGGACGGTGGAAGGAATACTTTGAGGATCTCCTCAATCCCACCGTCACGTCTTCCGAGGAGGAAGCAGAGGCTGGAGACCCGGAGTTGGACTCGTCCATCGCCCTGGCTGAAGTCACTGAGGTGGTTGGCAGCTCCTTAGTGGCAAGGCCCAGGGGGTGGATGAGATCTGTCCCATGTACCTAAAGTCTCTGGATGTTGTGGGTCTTGTCTGACACGTCTCTACAACATCGTGTGGTGGTCGGGGACAGTACCGCTGGACTGGCAGACCGGGGTGGTGGTCCCTCAGACCGGGGTGGTGGTCCCTCTGTATAAAAAGGGACCGGAGGGTGTGTTCCAATTACAGGGGAATCACACTCCTCAGCCTTCACAGTAAGGTCTATTCCAGGGACTGGAGAGGAGAGTCCGACCGATAGTCGAACCTCAGATTCAGGAGGGGCAGTGTGGTTTTCGTCCTGGTCGTGGAACACTGGACTAGCTCTATACTCTCCATCGGGTGCTCGAGGGTTCATGGGAGTTTGCCCAACCGGTCCACATGTGTTTTGTGGATCTGGAGAAGACATTCGACCGTGTCCCTCGTGGTGTCCTTTGGGGGGTGCTCCGGGAGTATGGGGTCCGGGGTCCTTTGCTAAGGGCTGTCTGTTCACTGTGTGACCGGAGCAGGAGCTGTGTTCTCTGCAGTGAGTCAGACTTGTTCCCGGTGCATGTTGGACTCCACCAGGGCTGCCCTTTGTCACCGGTTCTGTTCATTATATTTATGGACAGAATTTCTAGGCGCAGTCAGGGGCTGGAGGGGGTCTGGTTCAGGGGCTGGAGGGGGTCTGGTTCAGGAACCACAGGATCTCATCTCTGCAGATGATGTTGTCCTGATGCTTCTTCGAGCCAGGACCTGCAGCACTGGGGCGGTTTGAGTCGAGTGTGAAGCGGCTGAGATGAGAATCAGCTCTTCTAAGTCTGAGGCCATGGTTCTCGACCGGAAAAAAGGTGGTTTGCCCTCTCCGGGTGGGTGGTGAGCCCTTGCCTCAAGTGGAGGAGTTCAAGTATCTCGGGGTCTTGTTCACGAGTGAGGGAAGGATGGAACGCAAGATTGACAGGCGGATCGGTGCAGCGTCTGCAGTGATGCGGTCGCTGTATCGGTCCGTTGTGGTAAAGAAGGAGCTGAGTCGAAAGGCAAAGCTCTGGATTTACCTCAATCTACGTTCACCTCACCTATGGTCATGAGCTCTGGGTCATGACCGATGACAAGATCACGGATACAAGCGGCCGAAATGAGTTTCCTCCGCAGAGCTGGCTGGGCGCACCCTTAGAGACAGGGTGAGGAGCTCAGTCACACGGGAGGAGCTCTGAGTAGAGCTGCTGCTCCCTAGGGAGGTGTTCTGGGCATGTTCCACCGGGAGGAGGCCCCGGGGAAGACCCAGGACACGCTGGAGGGACTATGTCTCTCGGCTGGCCTGGGAACGCCCTGGGGTCCCGCCGGAGGAGCTGGAGGATGTGTCTGGGGTGAGGGAAGTCTGGGAGTTCCTGCTCAGACTGCTGCCCCCGCGACCCGGCCCCGGAAAAGCAGAAGAAAATGGATGGATGGACCCTGTGATCCTGTCCCACCTGAACTCATCTGTCTCACACTGAGGAGCTCCATTCAAACACAGGATCACTGTTTGCACTGATGAAGGACGAGCAGCAGGTGGCGCTGTCCTGAGAACATGTCCAGAGCTCTGGATTAAGCAGGTCTTACCTCTGGTCTTCAGGAGGAGCCTCTCTAAACTCAGGAGGAAGGTTTTGGAGCGATCACTTTTCAGAGACACAGAGCTGGGAGCAGGTCTGGGTTTAGACCCGGGGCCAGGTCCAGGTGGGTCCATGATGTAGGAGCTGGAATCAGAAGAAGAAGAGTCTATTTGAACACAACATACAGGTGTCTCCTGTTCAGAAGCTCTGTTCTCCAGAGGCCTGTTGCTAGAAGCCGGTTGAAGTCACAGATTTATGGAGTAACTTCTGAGTCGATAAACAAACCAATGGAAACTGTCTAACTTCAGGTTCATGTGCTGCTCAGCCAGTAGGAGGCAGGCTAGAGGGAAGAAGGCGGGGCTAACTCAGAGGCACAGGTGGATGTGAAAACAGAAAGAAAACAAAGTAGTAGTTGTTTATTTTAAGTTCACAGAGGCTTTGAAAAAGTATTTAAAACCCAATGAAACCCCAAACCTCCATATTTAACCGTCCTAAGTTTGTAAAACTAAAATAGAACCAATGATTTAACGGGTTATACAGAAGAAAATAAAATCATGTAAAAATGTATGACTATGCTGTAGGATACATGCACTGAGCATATCACAGGTTTATTTCATCCAATAATTCTGTTGAATAAGTGAGGTCCTAACCCTCAGCCAAAGAAAAGAACTTTGTACTGTCCAAAAATGAGAATTCAGTGTATCCTGTAACCCACTGCATAAATAAATAAACTGCAGATTGTAAAAAGAACAAGTCCAACAGTTACGAACATTAGCTCTTTGATAGTTTTCTGTCTCCGCAAACAAAGAGGACCTCACACGGTCAGGACCAAGAGGACCTCACACTGTCAGGACCAAGAGGACCTCACACTGTCAGGACCAAGAGGACCTTAAACCGTCAGGATCAAGCAGTGGGTTTCTTTAGCCAAACGCCACAATCTCAGTTTTATTTTGTTTTAAGTTCAGGAGTTTGTGCTCAGCTCTGCACATCCCTGAGTCCTGCAGAGCTCTGACTGTGGTCACATCCCTGAGACAGTCCTGCTCTGACTGTGGTCACATCCCTGAGACAGTCCTGCTCTGACTGTGGTCACATCCCTGGGACAGTCCTGCTCTGACTGTGGTCACATCCCTGAGACAGTCCTGCTCTGACTGTGGTCACATCCCTGAGACAGTCCTGCTCTGACTGTGGTCACATCCCTGGGACAGTCCTGCTCTGACTGTGGTCACATCCCTGAGACAGTCCTGCTCTGACTGTGGTCACATCCCTGAGACAGTCCTGCTCTGACTGTGGTCACATCCCTGAGACAGTCCTGCTCTGACTGTGGTCACATCCCTGGGACAGTCCTGCTCTGACTGTGGTCACATCCCTGAGACAGTCCTGCTCTGACTGTGGTCACATCCCTGAGACAGTCCTGCTCTGACTGTGGTCACATCCCTGGGACAGTCCTGCTCTGACTCTGGTCACTGTGGTCACATCCCTGACACAGTCCTACTCTGACTGTGGTCACATCCCTGGGACAGTCCTGCTCTGACTGTGGTCACATCCCTGAGACAGTCCTGCTCTGACTGTGGTCACATCCCTGAGACAGTCCTGCTCTGACTGTGGTCACATCCCTGGGACAGTCCTGCAGAGCTCTGAGGTCTGACAGTCATTAGCGTCCCTGGCAGATAGAATTGAATGTCAACTGCAAAACAATGAAATGCCACATTGTGCTTCTTAAACATCACACAGGGGAAGCACGTACAGAGCAAAGAGGGCCGGCCCTAATGTCGAACCCTGGGGTACGCCGTACTCAAGGGGGCACACAGAGGAGAAGCACTGTCCTGGGCTCACAGAAAAACTCCTGTTTGACAGATAAGATCCAGTCCGGCAAAGTGCAGCAGCACCTTAATGCCCACATGTGTCTCCGGGCGGGACAGAAGACGCTGGAAGGTATAAAAGCAAAAGAACTGCAGATTTCCCAGAGTCTACAGTTAAAGGCAGGACTTTAAACACTTTTTAAGAGAGCTGTTTCAGTGCTGTGCTGGGATTTTAAACCAGATTAGAATGTTTCACCAATTTTGTTCAGATTAAGGTAAACCGACAGTTGGTCATATGCAGCCTTCTCCAAAACCTTAGACACAAAAGCCAACTTTGAGATAGGTCTAAAATTAGAAAGAATATTTGGGTCAAGATTAGGCTTTTCATGAGTGGCTGGACCACAGCATGTTTCAGGGCAGTGGGAAAACAAAACAAACATCAGAGACAAGTTCACAACATTAGCAATATAAGGTCCAGAAGAATCAAAAACAGCCTTGAACAGAGGACTTGGAATAATATCTAATGGACACGAGGAAGGCTTCAGCTGTTGAACTATGTTTTTCAAGTCCGAGAGAGACACTGGCTCCAAACACTCAAAGACTGAACTGCAGACTGTTGGAACTATGAGGGCCACAACAGAGGGCGGCAGAGGGCAGCAGAGGGAAGCAGAGGGAAGCAGAGGGCACCAGAGGGCAGCAGAGGGCCGCAGAGGGCAGCAGAGGGCAGCAGAGGGAAGCAGAGGGAAGCGGAGGGAAGCGGAGGGAAGCGGAGGGCACCAGAGGGCACCGGAGGGCAGCAGAGGGAAGCAGAGGGCAGCAGAGGGCACCAGAGGGCAGCAGAGGGAAGCAGAGGGCAGCAGAGGGCACGAGAGGGCAGCAGAGGGCACCGGAGGGCAGCATAGGGCAGCAGAGGGCACCAGAGGGCAGCAGAGGGCAGCAGAGGGAAGCAGAGGGCAGCAGAGGGCAGCGGAGGGCAGCGGAGGGCAGCGGAGGGCACCGGAGGGCACCGGAGGGCAGCAGAGGGCAGCAGAGGGCAGCAGAGGGCAGCATAGGGCACCAGAGGGCAGCGGAGGGCAGCGGAGGGCAGCGGAGGGCAGCGGAGGGCAGCAGAGGGAAGCAGAGGGAAGCAGAGGGCAGCAGAGGGCACCGGAGGGCAGCAGAGGGCACCGGAGGGCAGCAGAGGGCACCAGAGGGCAGCAGAGGGCAGCGGAGGGCAGCGGAGGGCAGCAGAGGGCACCGGAGGGAAGCAGAGGGCAGCAGAGGGAAGCAGAGGGCAGCAGAGGGAAGCAGAGGGCAGCAGAGGGCAGTTTGTCTGAGCAGAGACTTTATCCGTAAAGAATAACCAGAAGTTTTCACAGAGTGTAGATGAGAAACAACAGCATTTGCATTACATGGATTTACAAGAGACTTCAGAGCACCAAAAAGCATCTGAGGTTTGTGCAGTTTGTTGACTCCAGGTTAGATATAAAACGATACTTGGCAGCTTAACCTACCGTCTGATATTCCACAAGACTATCTCTGGATACTCGCAGTGAAACCTGTAGACGGCCTTGTGCTACTGTGGCTTTGTGCGCTTTAGTCTTAATGGAGATGTTGCATCCAAAAACTCTGTGCAAGTGTCACTGAAACAAGAGAGCAGAGCATCCTGCGTGTTCTGCCAAACATCTCCATTCACAGTTCAGAAGCACTGAACCAGAAAACAAAGAGGCAGACATAGAGTTCATTGTGCGCACTCGTGTTGTACTAACCACAGTTTGAGAGACAATTATAGAGAACAACATGACAAAAAGTGTGTTTCTCAAATCTCCATCAGATCCACACCAAGACCGAAGGACAACATGAGGTCCAGGGTGTGTCCTTTGACAGTGTTGAGCCCAACACCGACTGGGTTAAGTTAAATGACTCAGTCAAGTGTAAAACTTCTTTCACCACAGGTCTGGATTCACAACAGACATGAATATTAAAATCCCTGACAATCAAAAACTTTAACCTACACCTGAATCCAATTCATAACCTTAACCATGACCAAAACCTGCTTCTAAACCGATCCTGATGCTAATTAGTTTAAATATTGTGAAAAAGAAGCATTCATTAAGAGTATCATAAACTTCAAAACTGTTTCAACCTGCAGGGGGCGCTGTCTCGCTAAAGAAAACTGCAGTATGATTCTAGTCCTGGTGTGATTGTGCTGCTGGTGTGAATCTGCTGCTAGTGATGAAGGACGAGCAGCAGGTGGCGCTGTCCTGAGAACATGTCCAGAGCCCTGGATTCAGCAGGTCTTACCTCTGGTCTTCAGGAGGAGCCTCTCCAAACTCAGGAGGAAGGTTTCTGGACCCGTCACTTTTCAGAGACACAGAGCTGGGAGCAGGTCTGGGTTTAGACCCGGGGCCAGGTCCAGGTGGGTCCATGATGTAGGAGCTGGAATCAGAAGAAGAAGAGTCTATTTGAACACAACATACAGGTGTCTCCTGTTCAGAAGCTCTGTTCTCCAGAGGCCTGTTGCTAGAAGCCGGTTGAAGTCACAGATTTATGGAGTAACTTCTGAGTCGATAAACAAACCAATGGAAACTGTCTAACTTCAGGTTCATGCGCTGCTCAGCCAGTAGGAGGCAGGCTAGAGGGAAGAAGGCGGGGCTAACTCAGAGGCACAGGTGGATGTGAAAACAGAAAGAAAACAAAGTAGTAGCTGTTTATTTTAAGTTCACAGAGGCTTTGAAAAAGTATTATTTAAAACCCAATGAAACCCCAAACCTCCATATTTAACCGTCCTAAGTTTGTAAAACTAAAATAGAACCAATGATTTAACGGGTTATACAGAAGAAAATAAAATCATGTAAAAATGTATGACTATGCTGTAGGATACATGCACTGAGCATATCACAGGTTTATTTCATCTAATAATTCTGTTGAATAAGTGAGGTCCTAACCCTCAGCCAAAGAAAAGAACTTTGTACTGTCCAAAAATGAGAATTCAGTGTATCCTGTAACCCACTGCATAAATAAATAAACTGCAGATTGTAAAAAGAACAAGTCCAACAGTTACGAACATTAGCTCTTTGATCATTTTTCATCCGGGCTGATCCTTCACCTACACCACATCCAAACCTGAACCATGACCAAAACCCTTTTCCTAAACCTAACCTGACGGGAACGATTGGGAAGAAGAAGCATTTATGGATTTTATAGGTAAAATAAACCTGAAAACTGTTTCAAACAGCAGGGGTTGCTGTCCCGATAAAGAAAAGAGAAGTGTGATTCTGCTGCTGGTGTGATTCTGGTGTGATTCTGGTGTGATTCTGGTGTGATTCTAGTGTGATTCTGCTGCTGGTGTGATTCTGTTGTGATTCTGGTGTGATTCTAGTGTGATTCTGGTGTGATTCTGGTGTGATTCTGGTGTGATTCTGGTGTGATTCTAGTGTGATTCTGATGTGATTCTGGTGTGATTCTAGTGTGATTCTGGTGTGATTCTGGTGTGATTCTGGTGTGATTCTAGTGTGATTCTAGTGTGATTCTAGTGTGATTCTGGTGTGATTCTAGTGTGATTCTGGTGTGATTCTGGTGTGATTCTAGTGTGATTCTGGTGTGATTCTGGTGTGATTCTGGTGTGATTCTGGTGTGATTCTGTGTGTGTGATTCTGGTGTGATTCTGGTGTGATTCTGTGTGATTCTGGTGTGATTCTGGTGTGATTCTGGTGTGATTCTGTTGTGATTCTGGTGTGATTCTGGTGTGATTCTGGTGTGATTCTGGTGTGATTCTGGTGTGATTCTGTGTGATGTGTGATTCTGGTGTGATTCTGGTGTGATTCTGTGTGATTCTGGTGTGATTCTGTGATTGGTGTGATGTGGTGTGTGATGGTGTGATTCTGGTGTGATTCTGGTGTGATTCTGGTGTGATTCTGGTGTGATTCTGGTGTGATTCTGGTGTGATTCTGGTGTGATTGTGGTGTGATTCTGGTGTGTGATTCTGGTGTGATTCTGGTGTGATTCTGGTGTGATTCTGGTGTGATTCTAGTGTGATTCTGGTGTGATTCTGGTGTGATGATGTGATTGTGTGTGATTGTGGTGTGATTGTGGTGTGATTGTGATTCTGGTGTGATTCTGATGTGATTCTGGTGTGATTCTAGTGTGATTCTGGTGTGATTCTGGTGTGATTCTGGTGTGATTCTGGTGTGATTCTGGTGTGATTCTGGTGTGATTCTAGTGTGATTCTGGTGTGATTCTGGTGTGATTCTGGTGTGATTCTAGTGTGATTCTGGTGTGATTCTGGTGTGATTCTGGTGTGATTCTGTGTGATTCTGGTGTGATTCTAGTGTGATTCTAGTGTGATTCTGGTGTGATTCTGGTGTGATTCTGGTGTGATTCTGGTGTGATTCTAGTGTGATTCTAGTGTGATTCTGGTGTGATTCTGGTGTGATTCTGGTGTGATTCTAGTGTGATTCTGGTGTGATTCTGGTGTGATTCTGGTGTGATTCTAGTGTGATTCTAGTGTGATTCTGGTGTGATTCTGGTGTGATTCTGGTGTGATTCTGGTGTGATTCTGGTGTGATTGTGTGATTGTGGTGTGATTCTGGTGTGATTCTGGTGTGGTGTGATTCTAGTGTGATTCTGGTGTGATTCTGGTGTGATTCTGATGTGATTCTGGTGTGATTCTGGTGTGATTTCTGGTGTGATTCTGGTGTGATTCTAGTGTGATTCTGGTGTGATTGTGGTGTGATTGTGTGTGATTCTGGTGTGATTCTGGTGTGATTCTGGTGTGATTCTGGTGTGATTCTGGTGTGATTCTGGTGTGATTCTGGTGTGATTCTAGTGTGATTCTGGTGTGATTCTGGTGTGATTCTGGTGTGATTCTGGTGTGATTGGTGGTGTGATTCTGGTGTGATTCTGGTGATGTGATTCTAGTGTGATTTCTGGTGTGATTCTGGTGTGATTCTGGTGGATTCTCTGTGTGATTCTGGTGTGATTCTGGTGTGATTCTAGTGTGATTCTGGTGTGATTCTGTTGTGATTCTGGTGTGATTCTGGTGTGATTCTAGTGTGATTCTGGTTTGATTCTGGTGTGATTCTGGTGTGATTCTAGTGTGATTCTGGTGTGATTGTGGTGTGATTCTGATGTGATTCTGGTGTGATTCTGGTGTGATTCTGGTGTGATTCTGGTGTGATTCTGGTGTGATTCTGGTGTGATTGTGGTGTGATTGTGGTGTGATTCTGGTGTGATTGTGGTGTGATTCTGGTGTGATTCTGGTGTGATTCTGGTGTGATTCTGGTGTGATTCTGGTGTGATTCTGGTGTGATTGGTGTGATTCTGGTGTGATTTCTGGTGTGATTCTGGTGTGATTCTGGTGTGATTCTGGTGTGATTCTAGTGTGATTCTAGTGTGATTCTGTTGTGATTCTGTTGTGATTCTGGTGTGATTGGTGTGATTCTGTGTGATTCTGGTGTGATTCTGGTGTGATTCTGGTGTGATTCTGGTGTGATTCTGATGTGATTCTGGTGTGATTCTGGTGTGATTCTGGTGTGATTCTGGTGTGATTCTGGTGTGATTCTGGTGTGATTCTAGTGTGATTCTGGTGTGATTGTGGTGTGATTGTGGTGTGATTCTGGTGTGATTCTGGTGTGATTCTGGTGTGATTCTGGTGTGATTCTGGTGTGATTCTAGTGTGATTCTGGTGTGATTCTGGTGTGATTCTAGTGTGATGTGATTCTGGTGTGATTCTGGTGTGATTCTGTGTGATTCTGGTGTGATTCTGGTGTGATTCTAGTGTGATTCTAGTGTGATTCTAGTGTGTGTGATTCTGGTGTGATTCTGGGTGTGATTTGGTGGTGTGATTCTGGTGTGATTCTGGTGTGATTCTGATTCTGGTGATTCTGATGTGATTCTGGTGTGATTCTGGTGTGATTCTGGTGTGATTCTGGTGTGATTCTGGTGTGATTCTGGTGTGATTCTGGTGTGATTCTGGTGTGATTCTGGTGTGATTCTGGTGTGATTCTGGTGTGATTCTGGTGTGATTCTGGTGTGATTCTAGTGTGATTCTGGTGTGATTCTAGTGTGATTCTAGTGTGATTCTAGTGTGATTCTGTTGTGATTCTGGTGTGATTCTGGTGTGATTCTGGTGTGATTCTAGTGTGATTCTGGTGTGATTCTGGTGTGATTCTGGTGTGATTCTGGTGTGATTGGTGGTGTGTGGTGTGATTCTGGTGTGATTCTAGTGTGATTCTAGTGTGATTCTGGTGTGATTCTGTTGTGATTGGTGTGATTCTGGTGTGATTCTAGTGTGATTCTGGTGTGATTC
>JAIEZT010000115.1:144975-157475 GCA_019594935.1 Periophthalmus modestus | reverse complement strand
GAATCAAATAGTGTCTAACTCGGAGGTGGGGTCAAGGGTGGAGCTCACAGGGGAAAACACAACCTCACAAACGTCTGTCACAGAGTCATTTACACATGTAGTGTTCAAGTCTTTATCAAATATAAACATTATAATGAACAAAGTCCTGAGGAAAGTCGTCATCTTCACTACAACTATTTCAAATAAGTCGATTAAAGCCAAACTCCAGCAGGACGTCACTTAAACCACATTAAGACTATAGACAGGACTAAACTGGACTAAACCAGGTTTTATGAGTTTGAACCTGAGCAGAACAAAAGTCTCAGACCTGTGTCATGTTTTAGAAAAGTCTGGGCTTTATTAAACTGTGACTCAAACAGGTTTATATTTTAAACACAGGTGATGTTCAACACTGCAGACACTTTATTATATCACTGTTATTGTGGAGCACTGTGGTCAGTGTGCTGTGGGTTTATCGTGACAAAAAGGCTCCACAATAATCATCTGTGACACTTTTTATATAATCGTGATAATAAACAAAGATAATCTCCGTCGTGTCTCCAGAATGTAAGAAAAAAACAACTTCTCCTGATGATCTCCTCTAAATCACTGTTATTGTCACTTATAACAAAGTACAACACTTTAACAGTTTAAATATGGAACCTGTTCATAATATTAAAACTGTAATTATTCATTTACACAACATTTTAAACTGCAATTATCTGATATAATTGTTGTTTTTATTATTCTGGCCGTGAGAATCGTGTCGTCCCAGGCCTCGTGTGGTGAATGTTTCCATAAATAAATGATAGAATTTATGTTTTGATAAAGTGAATCTGTTCAAAGTTCACATTTTAAAAGACTGAAATATGACCATCGAATACGAGCCTCAGGTCTCAGAACACGTCTGTACAGCTCTGAACGACACGTGTACCAGCTGTTTGTCTGATTTTGATGATTCTAACATTAGTTTATTATTTTTGTTGAAATGATTTATCCAGTTTATTGTTTGGTTCATTTATTTAATTATATTTATTTAATCATTTAGCTGTGTTCATATTTCTTATGTTTAGTTTGAGGACTTTCCTGTTTCTGGTTGAGTCTGTGGGGCCTGGAGGACACGGGGGTGGTTCAGATGGACCAGAATGCACCTGGGCCTTTGGCAGGAGGTCTGGTCATGTGACTGTCTGCTGCTCATGTAGAAATAACTGTGTAAATGTATCTCTGGACATTGAAAACAAACGCTGCATATATTAAAAGCTCTTCTGATGCATTGACCTTTGACCTGTCTCCTCCAGGGGGCGTCACTGGGCCGATGCCTGAAAGGACCATGGAGGGAGTCCAGAGCTTCAGACCTGGCTCGCTCTGTCTGGGGAAACCTAGCGGTGATAACGACCGGTCAGTGTTTGCCAGGCGGTGAGTACGATTCATAACACACTTCACGTCCCAGCATTCTGGACTGTGATTGGTCGAGGGACATCACACTACATCCCTGTTCATGATTGGCTTTGATCAGTGTCTCGTGTTAAACCCCCAAAACTCAGTTTATGCCAAAGGTTCATTTCTCAACCCAAACTTTGTCCACAATGGAACAGGAGTAAAGAGTTTAATGTGACACATGAGTGGATGTAGAAAGAGTGTAGAGACCATCAGCCTGTGTCTTTGAGAGGAGTCCGGCTCCAGCACCTCCACCTGCTGCTATTTGGAGAAACTGAATGACTCTAAGTGCGTTTTCTGGTGGTTTAATCAGTTGGTTCAGTGTCTAAGCAGGTTCCACATCCAGAGATGATGATTTGTAGGTCTACACAAAATGGTAACAAGCATAAAATAAGACGCTCAACTAAAACTACGTCTACCCGACGTCTGCCCTTTCCACCTCCAGACAGCAGGAAACCCGGTGTCTTTGAACATCCCGGCACGTCACCCACGTGAACCCCGCCCCTCACGCATTGTCATGGCAACCAAACCCCCTTATGGCTCCTACAAAGAGTGAACGAGTGTACGGCGATAATGATACTCAGACGAAATGTCCCTCCAGCAGAAATGTGCTGAAACGTGTCTATAAATGTGTCTGTTGATGTTTAAACATCAGAAAAATGTGAAACAGCTGAAAAATTAGCAAAGGTTTGGTCCATTTTAATGTTTATAATTTAAAAAGTGGATTAAATAATAAACTGAAGATACAAATGTGCATATCTCAGTCTAATCCTTTTATTTCTGTTTCTGTTCAGTTCAAAATGTTCTAGTCATTGTCGTACAAAACAGCAGAATTACATTTAGAGCATCAAACGCTGCAGAGTTTTGGTGTAAAGCTCAACACCAAAGAAAATCTGTGTCTTTCCTCCATGTGGGAATATGACTCCATCACATTCTACAATCTGAAAACCACCATCTGTGTTTCACTTCAGTTAAATGGAGAAAAACTCTGTCTACAATGACACTTTTGACAAGTATTTTAAATGGATTGTGTGAAGAATACGCCCCCTTGTGGCCGCTCACTCTCCTCACTCTACGCCTCATGCAGCTGGACTCTTGTCCAACCAGAAGCTGCCTTGGACTCACATCACTCTTCTAGTTTTAGTCGTTCACTGTGACAATAACATCACTTGTGTTACCGTCTGTGACCTGTGTCAGCTCTGTCCTGTTTGTGTGCGTCTTATACAACCAAGTGTTTAGAAGCTAGTTTCCTTTGTGTTGTATTTGTGTAGCGTTCCTAGTTGTTATTAGCTTGGGCTGCTTACACTTTGAAGCCTTGTGCCTCTCATTGCATCATTATGTTCAGTTTATATCATCTTTATTTCACTTCATGTGGCCTATCAGGTTTTTCTAGGTAAAGTGTTGTAATATTGGTCTTAACTCATCTGTCTTAAAGCTTTATGTGGGGATCATTTTATTACTGCTGTAATGTGCTGTTTTATACTTTGTAAAAGTATTATTTTAGGTTGTCCTAGTGCAGCGGCTGATGTTATTTCCCAAAAGTGGGTTTCTACTGTTAACCTGGGAGACCAAAGGAGTAACGTGAAGCCTCAAACAAATGCATCACAAACACGAGGACCGAGGCCCAGGAGAACAACCTGAGCACAGGAGCTGAGGAGGAAGATCTCTGTGATGAAGACTCACTGATCCCTGAACGTTTCAAAGGTCAAGAGGCCACTGTTTGTTTCACTCTGAGTCATATTATAACACTTTTATAAAACCAATAAATGTCTTTGATACTTGTAGTTTCATTATTTCTTTTGTCCTTCAACAGAATGTAGAATTTCAGACAGATCTGTCCATGGTGGACCTCAGGAGGCCGGTGGACCTCATGAAGCCGGAGACACGGTGGACCTCACGAGGCTGGAGGCACGGTGGACCTCGTGAGGCTGGAGACACGGTGGACCTCACGAGGCCGGAGGCACGGTGGACCTCACGAGGCCGGAGGCACGGTGGACCTCACGAGGCTGGAGGCACGGTGGACCTCGTGAGGCTGGAGACACGGTGGACCTCACGGGGCCGGAGACACGGTGGACCTCACGGGGCCGGAGACACGGTGGACCTCGCGGGGCCGGAGGCACGGTGGACCTCGTGAGGCTGGAGCCACAGTGGACCTCGTGAGGTTGGAGGATACAGTTAACTGCTGCACATCCGAGACCTGCAGTCTCAGGAAAAACGTTTCAGACACTGAATTTTCCGCAGAAACCTTTCAAAACCATGAGAAAACAAAGTTCTACACTGGACTGCCCAATTTTTTTAGTTTTTGATGCAAATTTTTCATTTCTGGAACCATACATCATTCCTCTCAAAGTTTAAGCAATTTATTATGGTTCTTATGTGTCTGAGATTAAATCTCCAACTCCAAGATGTTGCCCACAGATTTAATGATCAACAGACCCTGTGTCTCCAATTTGGCTTCAGACGATTCATGTTCTTCATGAAAGACGAGAAGTAAAACAATGAGAAGTGACACAATCAACCACGCCCATGTCCCTCAGAAAGGCCTTTGGACTCAAAGCTGCAGTGATAATGGACTGTTTTGAACTATTCATTGAAAAGTCTACCCATTTTTAAACATCACAATACAATAAAATGTCTGATTGGCATTATCCTCAGGGTTATGTAACTTCTATTTGAAATGCTTGAGGAGGAGGACCAGTGACAGAAAACAGGTGAAGTGTGGCATCTTGAACGAGCTGTTACCTGGAGATATTGTGTTTGCAGATCAGGGCTTTACTGTTGAAGACGGTGGAGGATTTTAATGTGCTTCTTTAAAGACACCTTCATTCACAAAGGGAAAAAACATCTGTTTATGAGGTTGAGTTCTGCCAAATGAGCCACACGGCATCAAACCAGCGAACTCACTGGCACTGGTCAAATCACTGTAATCTGCTAATAATAATCTGAGTCTATTGTCCCTCTGGAGGAAAGTGAGGAATGCCCTTTTTGTAAAAAAAAAAAATAAATAAAGATGTCATTGTTGCTGAGGACTTCACCAGTTACTCTGAATATAAAAAAGTTGTTTTGTCAACATATATGTCATTAGTTAATCTGTTTTTCCTACTGTGCATATTCATTGGTATTTTTTTATCTATTTTTGTACCTTTTGATTGTGAATTATGCCTCATTCTAATTGCACCTACATTTCTATGTGTACAATCTTAGATATCGACTGGCTGTTTTAGATATAGTTTTTACATTTTTACATTGATGTACAACAAAACGTCGTGGTCGTCCAACAAGAGACAAACACTTAAAAGGAACATTCAAAAACAGAACCCAGTGGATTTACTGGAATAGGAGGGAGGAAGAGGAATAACAGGGCTGAAACTCACCATTATGTCAGTCGACTCGTCAAAACCATGACTTCTTTTGTACTTTGACACTTTAAACACTTTATAACCAAAAAAGGCTGAAATACGGCGACTGAAGCTTTTTAGATGGAGAAGATTTACAAATGAAGTCTGTTGATGAACAGCAAAACTGTCTCTTTATTTTTTGACATTTTGATTTAATATTGCTGATGTTTTTGGTGTTTTTTATGTGTATTAGAGTTTGTAAAGTCAAGATGATTATGATTATCAAATTACTGTGAAAAAGTATTTGGACCCTTCCTGACTTACTTTTTTGTGTCTCACATATAAGTGCTTAAGACCATCAGACAAATTTAAATATTACACAAAAATAACCCAAGTAAACATAAAATGCAGCTTTTCTATGGTGAGAAAAGAGATCACGTAAAAAGAACCTGTCTGACAAGGTGAAGTCGCCCATATTGAACCCAAGACATCCTGCCACGATTCAAAGAAATTCAGGAGCAGATAAGAAAAGTCACTGACATGTCTCAGTCTGGAAAAGGTTACAAAGCCATTTCTAAATCTTTGGGACTCCAGCGAACCACGATGAGCCATTATCCACAAATGGAGAAAGCCTGGTACAGTGGTGAACCTTCACAGGAGCGGCCGGACTATAAAAATGACCCCAAGAAACGACTGATCCAAGAGGCCACAAAGAACGAACCACATCTGAACAACTGCAGGCCTCACTTGCCTCAGCAAAGGTCAGTGTCAAAAATGACAGAGCTTCAAGGCGAAGGCCACTGCTGACAAAAAAGAACATAAAGGCTCGTCTCACTTTTGCCAATGATGATCCCCAAAGCTTATGGAAAAAATATTCTGGGGACTGATGAAACAAAAGTTTCAGTTTTTGGAAGGAGAGCATCCCATCTGGAGTAAAATGAACAGAGCATTTGATAAAAAACATCATGTCCACAGTGAAACGTGGTGGTAGTGTCGTGGTTTGGGGCTGTTTTGTTTCTTCAGGACCTGGATGACGTTGCTGTGAAGGAATCATTAACTCTGCTCTCTAAAGGAGAATGCCATCAGCTCGTGACCTCAAGCTGAAGTGCACTTGTTTGCGCAGGACAATGACACAAAGCACATCAGCAAATCCACTTACAAATGGCTTAAAAAAATAAATTAGGGTTTTGGAGTGGCCTAGTCACAGTCCAGACCTGAACCCAATAGAGATCCTGCGGCATGACCTTAAAAAGGCGTTTCATGCTCAGAAACCTCCAATGTGGCAGATTTAAAAGAATTCTGCAAAGAAGAGTGGTGCTAAAATTTAAGTTATTAGGTTTGTGCCTTTGAGTTTAGGGTAGAATGTTTGTGTTTTTTGGTGAAGTAGGTCATTTCTAACCAGTTGGTCTCTCAGGATGGAGTCACTGCAAAAAGAGGCTCTGAGAAAACTGGAAAGTGCTGGGTCACTTTGAAGGATGGACCAGGTTTTATTAATAATGTGTTTTACATTGTTGGTCAGGTTGTTGTATTGTAAAGAGAAAGAAGATATATTGTTTTGTTTTTTCTGGGTTTTCTTTTGAAATGATTATTGTATATTTTGTTTCATAATGTATTATTTTATAAAAGAAAATCAAGACTCTGAATTTTAACCAAAGGAAAAGCAAACTGACAAGAGGATTCTTATTTCTTTATTTCAAGCAGATTAACAAACATGTATCTACTACAGTTAATGTACATTTCACTTTTTTTTTCTTATTTAAGCTCAAAAAGAAGAAAACGTGTTAAATTGCACTGCTGTCTGGGGATGTCTTCCCTCTCCTCCACCAGTGCCTCAGAATGTTCTGTGTGCTCCTCAAGAATGAGTTTAGACTGACAGCAGAGCTCAGCCACAACACCGCCTTCTCCTGACCCCATCTGACCCCCACTGACCTCTGACACCAGCTTCATCTGACCCCCAATGACCTCTGACACCAGCTTCATCTGACCCCCACTGACCTCTGACACCAGCTTCATCTGACCCCCACTGACCTCTGACACCAGCTTCATCTGACCCCCACTGACCTCTGACACCAGCTTCATCTGACCCCCAATGACCTCTGACACCAGCTTCATCTGACCCCCACTGACCTCTGACACCAGCTTCATCTGACCCCCACTGACCTCTGACACCAGCTTCATCTGACCCCCCACTGACCTCTGACACCGGCTTCTTCTGACCCCCATTGACCTCTGACACCACCAGCTTCATCTGACCCCCACTGACCTCTGACACCAGCTTCATCTGACCCCCTTCACTGACCTCTGACACCAGCTTCATCTGACCCCCACTGACCTCTGACACCAGCTTCATCTGACCCCCACTGACCTCTGACACCAGCTTCATCTGACCCCCACTGACCTCTGACACCGGCTTCTTCTGACCCCCACTGACCTCTGACACCAGCTTCATCTGACCCCCACTGACCTCTGACCAGCTTCATCTGACTTCATCTCTGACACCAGCTTCATCTGACCCCCACTGACCTCTGACACCACCTTCATCTGACCCCCACTGACCTCTGACACCACCTTCATCTGACCCCATCCTGTCTATCTCCTCCTGCTTCTGACCCTGACACAGCTTCTTCTCACATCATACATTTTAATTATGGCACTTTTTCTGGACTCTCAAGACAAAAACATTCAGCCAGTGTTTTCAGTCAAAAATTAATAGTTAAAAAGCAACATCAAAATGTAAATGGTCTTCTGACCTTATCTACTTTTTCTGACCACACCACCTCTTTCTTCTGACCCAAACAGCCTTTTCCGACTCTTAACTGACACAGGAATATTATGTTTTATGTTAAACTGCTCTGACTAAAGCTGGAGCTAAAAAACATGTTTTACATGTTTGGTCTCATATTGTCTTGTATTTGCTCCATGTGAGCTGTGCGATTTGTCACGATTTTTGCTCTGATGGTGAAACACGAGGTTCATTCTGTCTCTGAACCTGGATCAAAGCCTATTCTTCCTGACTCGGGTTGTGGGTTCGATTCTCGGCTTTGATAACGATGTTGTTCACTCTTCACCGACCACTACTTTCCCTGTATGTTTCAGTCCACCAGAAATGTGAATTTCACACAGTAAACTTTATTTTCAAATTCTGATCTTCAAACTGTCCTTTTCAATTATTGTCACTGATGACATTTCCCTCACCTCTTTGGGCCCAAAACTCTTCAAACATCAGACTAAATGACTCACTGATGTTGCACTGGTCCATGTTGCACTTTTTGGGACCCTCTGGTTTCTGCACATTGATTCTGTTCAGGCCACACCCTCCCTGGAGCTGCTGAAAATGAGTCAAACTTTAGACACAGATCAGGCAGGAGTAGTGCTCAGTGTGACACTTTTATATAAAATACTGCAAACCTCCAGAGAAATGAACTGCATTAAACATGTGCAGAGTTTTTGTACAGAAAGAAGCCACACAGACACAGACATCTGTGACACAATCTGCTAAACGCTCTACATAAAGTATTTAACACTACTATTCATTTACTGTATTTAACTGAGAAACTACAGAACAAAACAACGGAATACACTGGTACAAAACAGTTTAAAGTAAAGAACTGGAATAATGCTGTTCTTTCTCATCGTTGATTAATACTATTTAGTGTCTTTGATTCTGAATTTAAACTGTTAATTGAAGCAGTATTTTGTAGTGTTTGTTATATTGCACATCTTGTTCTGACTGTTCTGTCCTCATCGTGAGGCAAACACAGTTTCACTGTCAGAGGAGTTTATTGTCCCGTCTCTTTCACCAGAGTTATAGAGCCACCTTCTTTGTCGAGTGCAAACCCAGGGAACAGAGGCTCAGAGAAGGACGAGGAGAAGGTCCAGATGTGGAACAGTTCTCCATCAGAGGAGACCTCATAGAAGGACAGAACTCCAGCCTCAGAGTCCAGAAACACACCCACTCTGCCTCTCTCTGAGAGACGGGGGAGGGAGAGGAGTGTTAAGCTCCTGTTGTGCCAGAAGTAGTACTCTCTATCACCATAGATCCTCAGACACCAGGACTGATCATTGTTTCCAAACCTACACTCCCCTTCCTTTCCACTCCGTCTGATCCCTCTGTAACTCACTGCTATAGAAACATCCTCCCCATTCCAGTCCACCTCCCAGTAACAGCGCCCCCTCAGCTCAGTGCAGCTCAGGACCTGACTGTAGTCTGTGAACCTGTCGTCATGATGTGGATACTCCTGCTCCTCCTTCACATGTGTCACAGTCCGACTGTCCTCAGACAGAAGGAGTCGTCTGTGAGCTGTGTTTGGGTCCAGAGAGAACTCGCAGGAGTCTGAAACACAAAACATTTGTTAAACTGTTTCTACTTTTAGTGGGATCACACTTATTTTGCATGAAATAAAAGCAAACTCACATTTCCTCAGACCTGGGACCATCCAGCGCTCTCCAGCAGGATCCAACCTGAAACACACAAGTCCAGTTTAGACCAGACCAGAGGACTGGGCCAAAACTGACCAAAGATCAGAGACCAGGACCAGGACCAGGACTGACCATGGACCAGAGATCAGAGACCAAGACCAAGACCAGGACCAACACCAGTGTGATCTTACCTGACAGACAGCAGGGGGCGCTGGTCCTGTAGAGCGGTCAGGAGCTCTGCTGAGGGTCCTGGATGGTTGTAGCTCAGGTCTAACTCTCTCAGGTGGGAGGGGGCGGAGCTCAGAGCTGAGGCCAGAGCAGCCCCGCCCCTCTGTGAGACCAGACATCCAGACAACCTAAAGACACAGCATTACACTCATGTGGACACAAGGGGGCAGAGTGCATCATGGGAGCATCTCACCTGAGAGTCTCCAGTCTGCAGGGGGCGCTCTTCAGTCCAGAACACAGCAGCTCCACTCCTGAGTCCTGGAGGTCGTTGTGACTGAGATCCAGGTGTGTGAGACTGGAGGAACTGAGGACTGAGGCCAGAGGCCCACAGCTGTGAGGGGACAGTCCACAGCCACAAAGACTGAGGAGACAGAGGGACATTAGAGACTAGAACCACCACACAAGAGTTTAAAGACAGTCTGGACTCACAGGGCTTTGGTGGAGGCTCTGACCACCGGCAGCAGACCCAGGAGAGCTCTCTCTGAGGCCTGGTATTTCCTCAGGTCAAACTCCTCCAGGTCTGAGTCTGAGCACAGTAAGAGGAAGCACAGAGCCGACCAATCAGCAGGAGACATGTTTCTATCAGAGAGTCCTCCTCTTCTCATGTTCTCCTGTATCTCCTTCACCAGACTGATGTCGTTCATCTCGTTCAGACAGTGGAGCAGGTTCAGGCTTCTCTCTGCAGAAAGCCCCGCATTCAGTTTCTTTTTGATGTGCTTCACTGTCTCCTGATTGGTTAGGTCACTTCCTGTCAGAGTCAGCAGACCCTGCAGCAGCCTCTGATTTGTCGGCAGAGACAGTCCCAGGAGGAAGCGCAGGAACAGGTCCAGGTGTCCATTTGGACTCTGTAAGGCCTGGTCCACAGCAGAGCGGTAGAAGGCTGCCTCACGATCTGGAGTCATGGAGGGGATAGAGGAGATCTCTGTATCTGAACAGACATCTGACTTCATAGGGTCAGACTCTAGACCCTCAGAAGAATGTGGTGGCTCCAGCAGGTTCATGGAGGTTTCTTCTATCAAATTGTGTTTTCTTTTGCGTTTTAAACCAGACTTTTGACGCTCAGAGAGTGGTGGCTCCAGCACATTCTGTCCAGAGCTGAAGAAGGTCTCATGAACATGAAGAGCAGCCAGAAACTCCTGCACACTCAGATGGATGAAGCAGTAGACCTTGTCCTGGTACAGGCCTGGCTCCTGTCTAAAGACCTGTGTGAACACTCCAGAGTACACTGAGGCTGCTGCAGCGTCCAGTCCACACTCACTCAGGTCACACTCGTAGAAGATCAGGTTTCCTTTCTGCAGCTGCTCAAAGGCCAGTTTTCCCAGAGACTGCACCATCTTCCTGATCTCTGGAGTCCAGTGAAGGTCTGTCCCTGATCCCTGGTGATACTTGATGTTCTGGACTTTGGCCTGCACCACCAGGAAGTGGACGTACATCTGTGTGAGAGTCCGGGGCAGCTCTGGTTCCTCTGATTGTTCCAGAAGCTTCTGTAGAACTGTGGAGAGGATCCAGCAGAAGACTGGCATGTGACTCATGATGTGGAGGCTGCGGATGCTCTTGATGTGGGAGATGACGGCTGTGGCCTGGTCTCTGATCTCTTCATGAAGTACTCCTCCTTCTGCGGATCGGCGAACCCTCGCACCTCTGTCACCATGGAGACACACTCAGCAGGGATCTGATTGGCTGCGGCGGGGCGTGTGGTTATCCAGAGGCGAGCGGAGGGAAACAGACTCCCCCTGATGAGGTTTACCAGCAGCACGTGCACTGAGGCGGACTCTGTGGGGTCGGTCAGGACTCGGGTTCTGCTGAAGTCCAGAGGAGGTCTGCACTCGTCCAGACCGTCAAAGATGAAGAGCACCTGGAGCTGTTGGAAGCTGCAGAGATCTTTGGATGGACTGAAGAAGTGGTGCAGCAGTCCCACCAGGCTGAACTGTGTGTCTCTGAGCACATTGAGCTCTCTGAAAGTGAACGGGAACAGCAGCTGGAGGTCCTGGTGGGTCCTGCCTTCAGCCCAGTCCAGACTGAACTTCTGAGTCAGCACTGTTTTTCCCACGCCGGCCACGCCCTTTGTCAGCACCGCTCTGATTGGCTCTGGTGAGTGTGGGCGGGGTTTAAAGAGGTCTTCACATGTGATGGTGGTCTCTGGAGTGGCCGGTCTCCTGGACGCCGTCTCCATGTGTCTGACCTCATGTTCCTGGTTGACCTCTGAGGCTCCACCCTCTGTGATGTAGAGCTCTGTGTAGATCTGGGTCAGGGGGGCGGAGTCTCCTGCTTTAGCCACGCCCTCAAACACACGGCTGAACCTCTGCTGTAGATCATATTTCATTTTATCGCTGAATCCAACTTTACTCCCTTTAAAAACAGAGGAATTATAATGTTAAACATGTTTAATATTTCATATGGCAGGGCATCTGACACACAGGGTACAGGAGGATGGGAGGGCATCTGGAGGTTCTTACTGTTGAACAGGCGCTGGGCCAGATGCTCCTGGTCCATCCTCTTCAGGAAGTCCAGGGTGATGTTCAGAACCTCTCTGCTCTCCTCCTCCTCACTCTCGGAGCATTCTGGGTAATCTGAGGCCAGGAGCCTGTGGAGCCTCTGGAGCTGCTGTTGGACAAACCTCAGGACCTGCTCCTCCAGACGCTGGAACAGAACAATAAGAGAAGAGTTTTAGTCAAAGAGAGTACCTGAGGAGCACCCCCAGAACCCCACACATGCTGCGCTCATGGGGTACTCACCCTGAATATGGCGTCCAGCTGCTCCTTTGGGCCTGGCTCCCTGTCAAACAATAAATGCATCATCATTTATTTGTTCCAGACTCATGGTCCATAAAGAACATACTGAGAGGAGCTCCACTCAGACACAGGGTCACTGTTTGCACTGATGAAGGACGAGCAGCAGGTGGCGCTGTCCTGAGAACATGTCCAGAGCTCTGGATTAAGCAGGTCTTACCTCTGGTCTTCAGGAGGAGCCTCTCTAAACTCAGGAGGAAGGTTTTTGGAGAGCGATCACTTTTCAGAGACACAGGAGATGGGAGCAGGTCTGGGTTTAGACCCGGGGCCAGGTCCAAGGTGGGTCCATGATGTAGGAGCTGGAATCAGA
>JAIEZT010000115.1:52500-144875 GCA_019594935.1 Periophthalmus modestus | reverse complement strand
GTCAAGGTCAAATGCATCTGAACCTTCACAAGGTAGTTTGTATATTAATGATTTACCAAATGTCTGTTTTGCAATGTCATGTCCAAAAAATGTTTCAAATTTTAAAACATATGCAGATGACGCTGTGATTTTTACTCATGCTACAAACTACTCAAGAAGTTTCTCAAATTCTGACAACAGCCATGACTCGTGTCCAAAACTGGATCAAGGTTCTTTTTGCAACCATTAACATAAAGAAAACTGTATGTATGATGTTTTACCAAAAAAACAATGAACTGGCAGCGCTCCAATGTTTTTTGGATGGAGTAGAACTATGATCTTCTCAAAAATAATTTAAAGTATTTAGGTTTGACTTTGGATGACCGACTTTGTCATTTGTTTTATGTGTTTCTTAAATGTCAAACACAATCAATTTTAATGTGTGAAAGTTTAGACATGTAAGGCCTTTTATGACACAACACCGCAGCTAACCACCTTTTTTACATTCAATGATTTTTGTTACTCATTTTGACTATTGCATATGCTACCCACCTGTGACTTGCTGCCGGCACAACCACTAAAACAACTGAGTCCCTCTTTAAGAAAGGCCATAAAAGTCTTTGACAAAAAACCGAGCTCCTTTCACCATGGTATTGTTTTAGAGAAAAAATATAATTGGTTGAATTTTGATAATTTTATACAGTTTAAAAATCCTTGTTTTATATTTAAAGTTCTACATGGACTTGCTCCTCCGCTGAAAGATTTTATCAAACTAAAGACTGTGAGTGGGATGGAACCCAGGGCCACCTCTGGGGAGATTGTGACGTACCACCACAGACGCACTAAATGTGGACAAACCCTGCTGTTAAAGGGACTCTTATTTGGAATAGTCTTCCTCTGACAATAATGTTCATCTCTGTCCACAAACTGCACCTTAAACTGTGGCTGAAGGAAAACCAGGTCTGTGAGAACTTTTAGCTGCTTTTATTGTATTCTTTTAATGTTTATGTTGTATTTGTTGTCTGTGTACCTGCCTAGGGACAACAGATGGAAATTAGTAGTTTTTGCTATAATCTGGCATATTTACACTGTGTTTACTACAGATGTTCATTAATATGCAGTGTCCCCTATCAAATAAATAAATAAATAAAAGACAGAAGAGCTTTTAATATATGTACCATTTCTTTTCAGTGTCCAAAGACACATTTCCACAGTGGTGGATGGTTTCTGCGGTGTCCACGGAGGTGAGTGTGTGGCTCCTCTGGACACAGCCCTGAGTCTCAGCTCAGGGGCCCAGCCAGTTTGTTCTGGCTCATTTTAAACACTTTTTAATTCTTATGCCTATTTTAGCTCGTGATTCAACTTTTAGCTTTTTTTTGTAATAAAATTCAACTTCTACTTTTTTCACTTTTATTTACAATTTTATTATAATGAATAAACTTTTCTAAATTGAGTTTTCTTGTTTAACTTTATTTTATTTTAGCCATTAACCATTTTTACTTTAAACCTCTTTTAAATAAAATAACTCTAAGTGTTTTTGATGTTTTAATTCAGGATCTTGAGTGTTTAAAGTGTAAATGTGACTGTGACCCTGGGTCTTAAACCCCCCAAACGACGCCCCCTGGTGGAGGATTGTCACATTTAGATGAACCTGTTTGAGATGAAGGAGAGTCCTCTGTCCACGCTGCTCCAAACAGCTCCTGAAAAACACAACACAACCCAAAATCAACTGAAATCAACCAAAAATCAACTCAAAATCAATTAAAAATCAACTTTTACTCGGCCCCAAACTCCCGCCACTTGGAGCTAACGGTCAAACACATCAGCCCGGTTTGTTTGTGAAAATGTCAAATTAAACCGTGTGAATCAGCCCCACATTCTCCTAAACACTCACAGAATAAAGCCGCATGTTTCAGAGTCAATTTAAAGCTCAAACTCTGCCCTAAGTCAAGTTTTTAACACAGAAAATCAGTAAAGTTGAGTTTTCTCTGAGGAGCGTCTCACCTCCCGCTTCACGTCTCACGTACGTGCGTCAGAGCGTCACTACGTCAGTGCGTCATTTCGTCAGTGCGTTAATACGTCACCCAACCACGTCTGTTATTTGATTCTTTTTATAAACATTATTATAAACATATATTTTTGGTGTTTTTGGTGTTCGTGCTGAATCTGATCCTAATCCTCTCAAAATATTATATTTATTGTTTATTGTTTTATTGTTCTTTTGTCTCTTAAATCATTTCTCTAAACTATTGTACAAACCCAAAAACCCCGAAAACAAAAGCTCTTTGCACAGGATTTGAAATATAAATGTGTTACTGTATTCATCTTTCTACTGTGTTTAATATTTCTGCCCCATGAAGGTAAAGTAAAGTAAAGTAAAGTACAGTAAAGTACAGTAAAGTACTTTACTTTAAAGTAAAGTAAAGTACAGTAAAGTACAGTAAAGTAAAGTAAAGTAAAGTACAGTACAGTAAAGTACAGTAAAGTACAGTACAGTAAAGTACAGTAAAGTACAGTAAAGTACTTTACTTTAAAGTAAAGTAAAGTAAAGTAAAGTACAGTAAAGTAAAGTAAAGTAAAGTACAGTACAGTAAAGTACAGTAAAGTACAGTACAGTAAAGTACAGTAAAGTAAAGTACAGTAAAGTAAAGTACAGTACAGTAAAGTAAAGTAAAGTAAAGTAAAGTAAAGTACAGTACAGTAAAGTTACAGTAAAGTACAGTAAAGTAAAGTACAGTACAGTAAAGTAAAGTAAGTAAAGTACAGTAAAGTAAAGTACAGTAAAGTAAAGTACAGTAAAGTAAAGTAAAGTAAGTACAAGTAAAGTAAAGTAAAGTAAAGTACAGTACAGTAGTACAGTAAAGTACAGTAAAGTAAAGTACAGTACAGTAAATTACTAAAGTAAAGTACAGTAAAGTAAAGTACAGTAAAGTACAGTAAAGTAAAGTAAAGTAAAGTACAGTACAGTAAAGTAAAGTACAGTAAAGTAAAGTAAAGTACAGTACAGTAAAGTAAAGTACAGTAAAGTAAAGTAAAGTACAGTACAGTAAATTAAAGTAAAGTAAAGTACAGTAAAGTAAAGTAAAGTACAGTACAGTAAAGTAAAGTAAAGTAAAGTAAAGTAAAGTACAGTACAGTACAGTACAGTAAGTAAAGTAAAGTAAAGTACAGTAAAGTAAAGTAAAGTAAAGTACAGTACAGTAAAGTACAGTAAAGTACAGTACAGTAAAGTACAGTAAAGTAAAGTACAGTAAAGTAAAGTACAGTACAGTAAAGTACAGTAAAGTAAAGTACAGTAAAGTAAAGTACAGTAAAGTAAAGTAAAGTAAAGTAAAGTACAGTACAGTACAGTACAGTAAAGTACAGTAAAGTAAAGTAAAGTACAGTACAGTAAATTAAAGTAAAGTAAAGTACAGTAAAGTAAAGTACAGTAAAGTACAGTAAAGTACAGTAAAGTAAAGTAAAGTAAAGTACAGTACAGTAAAGTAAAGTACAGTAAAGTAAAGTAAAGTACAGTACAGTAAAGTAAAGTACAGTAAAGTAAAGTAAAGTACAGTACAGTAAATTAAAGTAAAGTAAAGTACAGTAAAGTAAAGTAAAGTACAGTACAGTAAAGTAAAGTAAAGTAAACTAAAGTACAGTAAAGTAAAGTACAGTACAGTACAGTACAGTAAAGTACAGTACAGTAAAGTAAAGTAAAGTAAGGTAAAGTAAAGTAAAGTAAAGTACAGTAAAGTAAAGTAAAGTAAAGTAATGTAATGTAATGTAAAGTACAGTAATGTAATGTGTGGACCTGTGCTCCAGTACTTTGTACTTCTACTTGAGTCAGAGTATTTGAAGTAACGTGACTCTCTTGTCTTCTTCTACCCAGAGTGTGGCGCCCTCTGCTGGAGCTCAGTGTCACCACACAGAGGACCACTGACGTCACAAGAACGAAAGTGAAAGTGAACGAAAGAGCCGTGTGTTTGAGGCCTGTGGAGAGGACGGGACACGGTGAGTTTTTATTATTCTGAACATTTAAAAGAGAGAAACAAACTGTTCCTCTGTGTGGATTTAGTCCGGACTCATTTAGTCCGGACTCATTTAGTCCGGACTCATTTAGTCCGGACTCATTTAGTCCGGACTCATTTAGTCCGGATTCAAATCACACTTTAGTCCTTCTGTTTTAGAGGAAAAGTCACAACTGCGACACACGAGGGCGGGGATGGTCCGTGTGAAAAAAACAGTGAAAACAGCAGGAACATTGTCCTTTCTCCTCTCACTTTTGGCTCAGTGTATCATCTATAATCTGAGGGATTCTGTCGGTTTTGTGTTTTAACTAAACAAATGTCAATATCTTCAACTGTTTGGTTTTGGATCAATCTGCAAAGTCAGAGGACACAGAAAACAGGGACTGTCCCAGGTCAATAGGGACGTGTCCCTAGTTTAGTCCTAGTCTAGTCCTGGTTTAGTCCTGGTTTAGTCCTGGTCTAGTCCTGGTTTGGTCCTGGTTTAGTCCTGGTTTAAACCTGGTTTAGTCCTGGTTTAGTCCTGGTTTGGTCCTGTATGATGTGTTTGGTCCTGGTTTGGTCCTGATTTGTTCTGTATTTTCACTGTTACAAAAGTAGATGTTTTCAGTTTCGTGTGGTCAGCTCCTCCTTCAGACAGACATAAGGTCGTGTTTGTCCAGAACTGAAGAAGAGACTTGGACGAGCAGCAAAACGTCTTCACTCCAACAAGTTTTTGTCCAGTGACAGACTTAAACTTCGTCTTTTGCTGTGGGTCAGACCTGGACTGAGGGACACAGACCAGTAGAATATTTGTGATCAAAGGTTCAGTGTAATGTGGTGATGTGACCAGCAGAGGGAGACACAGATCAGACTCTGGGTGCAGGGCGTAGACACATTTCTCAGTAACTCCACATCTGAGGCCTGTTGGTAGAAGGTTTAGTTTAAGTTTGGGCTAAGTTCAGGTTTAGTTTGAGGAAACTCAGTTTTGTGCGTCTGAAAAGAGGTTTGGTTTAGTTCAGTGTGAATCACCATGGTAACAGACTCCACACGGCTCCTGCTCTGGACCAGGGTAACATCTGGTTTAGAAAAAACAACATGAGCACAGTGACATTTATAAAACTACAGACTGAGGAACAACTCTGTGTCTTTTTACATTTTTAGTTTTATTTCACAAAAGTGGTGAATGTTCTACAAGTAAAAGTCAGAACAGGCAAAGTAAATATATGTATAAATGAGAGAAATGAATAACAATAAAAATCCATGAAAACATTGTGTTCAAATAGACTCTTCTTCTTCTGATTCCAGATCCTACATCATGTTTCCACCTGGACCTGGCCCCGGGTCTAAACCCAGACCTGCTCCCAGCTCTGTGTCTCTGAAAAGTGACCGCTCCAAACACCATCCTCCTGAGTTTACAGAGGCTCTTCCTGAAGACCAGAGGTAAGACCTGCTTAATCCAGAGCTCTGGACATGTTCTCAGGACAGCGCCACCTGCTGCTCGTCCTTCATCAGTGCAAACAGTGATCCTGTGTAGAATGGAGCTCCTCTGTGTGAGACAGATGAGTTCAGGTGGGACAGGATCACAGGGTCTTCTACAGATTGTACAGAGGTCTCAGAGAATCAGCTGTTCTGAACCTGCCCTGCACACACTGGTCCTTTGTTTATCGTGGGGGTTACGTTCCAAAAGTGACTCACAATAAGTGAAATTGATTTTTTTTTTTTTTTAGCCTCCATGTGTTTCTGCAGCGCGTTTTCAAGAGTCGGAGCGGCACGAATCTGGCATTGATGCGGCACATCTTGAGCGTTGAGGCGTAGGATGCTTTGTTCACGCGTATAAAAGTTGAAAAAGCTGAACCTTTTTGCTGTTTGATGCACAGCGTCAACCAATCAGAGACTACGCTCCAGTGACAAAGTGATGTCATTATCAGAATCAGAATCAGAAGAAATTTTATTGCCAGAAAAAGTAGAAAGACATCAGCCACAAACTAGCAGCAACTTAATTATGCCGGTTATACCGGCTAAAGGTTTAAAGGCTAGTCACGGACCCAGACACGCCGCCGCAGAGCTGATCACCTCCACTGATGTGTTTTATGTAATAAATCCATTAAACTCTCTCAACCTGGTATGCATCGTTCACAAAGACACAGGGAAAACAAAACATCCAAGGCATTCGCAGATCTCAATGGATGCGCATCTAAGGCGTTTCTCCTCAAATGCAAAAGCGTCCAACGAAGTCTTGAAGCTGCACCAAACAGGACACAGACCATAATATGCATTCATACACTGTAAAAAAAAAAACATGCAAAATTGCTCATCAAAAGAAAATATTATATATATATATATATATATATATATAGATATATATATATATATATATATATATATATATATATATATATATATATCCCGAGCGTGGAAAAAGAGGGGATAAAGACCACCCGCGGAGGGTGAGGAGGAGATTTATATATATATATATATATATATATATATATATATATATATATATATATATATTATATAATATATATATATATATATATATATATATATATATATATATATATATATATATATATTATATATATTTATATATATATATTATATATATATATATATATATATATATATATATATATATATATATATATATATAAAAAATCTCCTCACCCTCCGTGGGTGGTCTTTATCCCCTCTTTTTCCACGCTCGGGACCTCTACCAGAGGCCTGGGAGCTTGAGGGTTCTGCTGCAGTATCTTTGCTGTTCCTAGTACTGCGCACTTTCTGGACTGAGATGTCTGATGTTTTTCCTGGGATCTGCTGTAGCCACTCCTCCAGTTTGGGGGGGTCACTGCCCCTAGTGCTCCGATGACCACGGGCACCACTGAGGCCTTCACCTTCCAGGCCTTCTCCAGCTCTTCTTTGAGCCCCTGGTATTTCTCTAGTTTCTCATGCTCCTTTTTCCTGATGTTCCCATCGCTTGGTACTGCAATGTCCACCACACAACGGCTTTGCTCTGTTGTTTATCCACCACCACTATGTCCGGTTGGTTCGTTCCCATCACCATTCTGTCAGTCTGTATCTGGAGTCCCACAGGATCTTGGCTCGATCATTCTCCACTACCTTTGGAGGTATTTCCCACCTTGACCTTGGGGTTTCCAGTCCGTACTCTGCACAGATGTTTCTGTACACTATGCCCGCCACTTGGTTATGCCGCTCCATGTATGCTTTCCCTGCCAGCATCTTACACCCTGCAGTTATGTGCTGGATTGTCTCAGGGGTCTCTTTGCACAGCCTACACCGTGGGTCTTGTCTGGTGTGGTAGATCTGGGCCTCTATCGCTCTTGTACTCAAGGCCTGCTCCTGTGCTCCAGGATGAGCCTCTGTCCTTCAGTCCAGCTTTCTCAAGCCATTGGTAGGACTTCTTGATATGATCCACTTCAGTTTTGTTCGGTGTGGTACATCCCATGCAGGGGCTTGTCCTTCCATGATGGTTCCTCCAGCTCCTCTTCCTCTGCACTCCACTGTCTGAGACATTCGCTGAGCACGTCATCTGTTGGGGCCTTGTCCTGGATGTACTTGTGGATCTTGGATGTTTTTCATCCTGGACTGTGGCTCTCACACTCACTAGTCCTCGGCCTCCTTCCTTACGGCTCGCGTACAATCTCAGGGTGCTGGGATTTGGGGTGGAACCCGCCATGCATGGTCAGGAGCTTTCGTGTCTTAACATCTGTGGTCTGTATCTCCTCCTTTGGCCAGCTTATGATTCCTGCTGGGTATCTGATTACTGGCAGGGCGTAGCTGTTTATTGCCTGGGTCTTATTCTTGCCATTGAGCTGACTCCTTAGGACTTGCCTTACTCGTCTGAGGTATTTGGCCGTGGCTGCTTTCCTTGTTTCCTCTTCAAGGTTGCCATTTGCTTGTGGGATACCAAGGTACTTGTAACTGTCCTCAATGTCTGCTATTGTCCCTTCTGGGAGTGAGACCCCTTCTGTGTGGACAACCTTCCCTCTCTTTGTCACCATCCGGCTACACTTCTCTAGCCCGAATGACATTCCAATGTCTGTGCTGTAGATCCTAGTGGTGTGGATCAGTGAGTCGATGTCTCGCTCATTCTTAGCGTACAGCTTGATGTCATCCATGTAGAGGAGGTGACTGACGGTGGCCCCATCCTGAGTCGGTATCCATAGCCAGTGTTGCTGATGATTTGGCTGAGGGGGTTCAGACCTATGCAGAACAGTAGTGGGGACAGTGCATCTCCTTGGTATATGCCACATTTGATGGTCACTTGTGCAAGTGGCTTGCCATTGGCCTCAAGGGTGGTTTCCACAACCTCATCGAGTTTGCAATGAAGGCTCTTAGAGTCCTGTTGATGTTGTACAGCTCCAGGCATTCAGTGATCCATGTGTGTGGCATAGAGTCGTAGGCTTTCTTGTAATCAATCCAGGCAGTGCACAGGTTGGTCTTACGGGTTCTGCAGTCTCGGGAGACTGTTCGGGTCGACCAGGAGCTGGTGTTTGGCTCCCCTGGTGTCTTTGCCGATGCCCTTCTGTGCTGTGCTCATGTATTGGTCCATGTGCCCACTTATCTTAGCCGCGATGATGCCTGACATGAGCTCCATGTTGTGGAGAGACAGGTTATTGGGCGATAGTTGGATGGGACTGTACCCTTTGAGGGATCCTTCTGGATCAGGATCGTGCGCCCCTCGGTCAGCCATTCAGGGTGAGTCCCATCCATTAGCAGCTGGTTCATTTGTGCTGCCAGGCGCTCATGGAGAGTAGTGAGCTTCTTCAGCCAGTAAGCGTGGATCATGTCAGGGCCTGGTGCGGTCCAGTTCTTCATACCTGAGACTCTTTCCTGGATGTCTGCCACTGTGATGGTGACTGCATTCTGTTCAGGGAGGTTGCTGTGGTCTTCTCTGAGAGCCACCAGCCATTGTGCATCGCTGTTATGTGATGCCTCCTTCTCCCCATATACCTTTCCAGTACTGTTCGGTTTCCAGCCTTGGTGGGTCTGCTCTGGTGTTATTACCCTGCCACTGAGCGTACACTTTTCGCCGGTTGTGTTGCGAACAGACGGTTTATTCGTCTGGATTTTCTAGGATCACTGCTGCTGAAGTGTATATCAGCTCATTGGTTTCTGTGATGGTTGAGGTAGGGATCGCTCTCAATGCTGCATTCACATCTTCTAGGAGACTTTCAGATGGTACTTCACTTATTTTGTGTTGTACCTCGTCAATCTCAAGTTGTGATAGCAGTTGCCGTTTGCGGATGTTGAACACTGAGCTACTAGTTTGCTTAGCCGTAAGCTTGGACTGCGGGTTATCCATTTTTCCCACATCCTGTTCATGTAACCCCTCTGACTAGGGTCACTGGAGTAGTAGCATTCCAACAGAGCCTTGTTATCGCATCTCGCCCATCTCCGCCTTGTTCCAGTAGCCCACTTATCGTCAAGATGCTCTGGTTCCCCAACACCTGACGCAGACCTTGTTTGGCCGGGCGACGTCTGAGCCGGCATCTCGTAAGTTTCATTCGCACTCATCATTGTATGAGGTAGGCGGTAGCTTGAAGGGTCTTGCCCAAGGACCCACACTGGTTGTTGGTAATTGCTCATTGCGCCCCTTGGGGGGGGATTCGAACCCGGGTCCCCCATGTGAAAGTATATATATATATATATATATATATATATATATATATATATATATATATATATATATATATATATGTTTATATATATATATGTATAATGACGTGCTCAGCGAATGTCTCAGACAGTGGAGCAGAGGAAGAGGAGCTGGAGGAACCATCATGGAAGGACAAGCCCCTGCATGGGATGTACCACCGGAACAAAACTGAAGTGGATCATATCAAGAAATCCACCAATGTCTTGAGAAAGAGCTGGACTGAAAGACAGAGGCTCATCCTGGAGCACAGGAGCCTTGAGCACCAGAGCGATAGAGGCTCAGATCTACCACCAGACAAGACCCAAGACTGTGCAAAGAGGCTCCTGAGACAATCCAGCTCATAACTGCAGGTGTAAGATGCAGAAAACAAACATGGAGCCACATAACCAAGTGGAGCCATAGTGACAGAAACATCTGTGCAGAGAACGGACTGGAAACCCCCAGGTCAAGAAACCCACCTCCAAAGGTCAAGAAACACCTCCAAAGGTCGTGGAGAATGAGCCAAGATCCTGTGGGACTCAGATACAGACTGACAGATGGAGATGGACCAACCGAGCGTGGAAAAAGAGGGGGATAAAGACTACCCGCGGAGGGTGAGGAGGAGATTTAAAAAAAAAAAAAAAAAAAAAATATATATATATATATATATATATATATATGTATATATATATATATATATATATATATATATATATATATATATATATATATATATATATATATATATATATACATATACATATACACATATAGCGAGGGGACACTGTACACGATCAACTGTACTACAGGATAATATTTTATTACTTTTTTCAACTGTATTTAACCAAAGATCAACTTTTCTGACATATTTTACCAACAGCACCCATAGTCTTTAGATCCTTTGAGCAAAAGCTCAAGGGATCTTCTTCTACTGATACAATATTAAAATTTAGACTCACGATTATTGTGACCAAAATAATCGCAATTAACAATATTATCACAATAACTATTACCCTATTAATGTTCAAACGGCCCGGGGCTTACTTTACAACAGGAATGTAAATATACTTTTGAGTCACCCACACAAACAGTCTACACATTTGAAAGCTACGGCGCTCGTCTTTCCAAATCTGCAAACCGTTTTCATCTGCAATCACCACAGTGCTTTCAGGAAAGCCCTTTTTACAGAAAAGCCAAAAATGTGGATTCAGAACAGGCAAAGTTAATATCACATAAGAAATATAAGAGAAATAAATAAATAATAATACAAACACATGATAACATTGTGTTCAAATAGACTCTTCTTCTTCTGATTCCAGCTCCTACATCATGGACCCACCTGGACCTGGCCCCGGGTCTAAACCCAGACCTGCTCCCAGCTCTGTGTCTCTGAAAAGTGATCGCTCCAAAAACCTTCCTCCTGAGTTTAGAGAGGCTCCTCCTGAAGACCAGAGGTAAGACCTGCTTAATCCAGAGCTCTGGACATGTTCTCAGGACAGCGCCACCTGCTGCTCGTCCTTCATCAGTGCAAACAGTGATCCTGTGTAGAATGGAGCTCCTCTGTGTGAGACAGATGAGTTCAGGTGGAAGCTGTTCTGAACCAGGACTGCCCTGAATACACCAGTCATACATCAGAGTGAAACAACTGTCCTACAGGAGAATATGGATTTTCATTAACTTTTTTCAACTCTATTGACCCAAAGAACTACTTTTCTAACATATTTTACCAATAGCACCATAGTCTTTAGACCTGAGCAGATCTACAGGTAAACTCATCATTCATCAGTCCTGATGATATAAATAGTCCCAAAGGCAGCTGGTCCCTGCTCAGAGCTGTGGGACTCTCCTGTTCACTGTCTCTGTGTGTGGACCTGCTGTACACCTTGTATACAGCCCCACTGTGGTGCAAATATAAGAAGGCCACACTGCAAAAGCTCAAAGGATCTTCTAATGATGCCCTCAGAATGCTGCTGGAAAAGCCCAGGGCCAGTAGAGCCAGTCTCCTGTTGTGTCAGACTGGGGTGAACACTTTTCAGGCTCATGACAAACCTGATGTTCACATTCATGTGTGTCCTGAGCGACTGTGTGAACTCTGTGGTGGTGATGCTGGTCCCAGGTTTAGTGCTGTGCAGAACCACTGCTCTTTATGAAACACTGAGCGTCTTTATAACCCACTTTGACTCTTGTCTTATTGTGTTCTTTATGGACCATGAGTCTGGAACAAATAAATGATGATGCATTTATTGTTTGACAGGGAGCCAGGCCCAAAGGAGCAGCTGGACGCCATATTCAGGGTGAGTACCCCACGAGCGCAGCATGTGTGGGGTTTTGGGGGTGCTCCTCAGGTACTCTCTTTGACTAAAACTCTTCTCTTATTGTTCTGTTCCAGCGTCTGGAGGAGCAGGTCCTGAGGTTTGTCCAACAGCAGCTCCAGAGGCTCCACAGGCTCCTGGCCTCAGATTACCCAGAATGCTCCGAGAGTGAGGAGGAGGAGAGCAGAGAGGTTCTGAATATCACCCTGGACTTCCTGAAGAGGATGGACCAGGAGCATCTGGCCCAGCGCCTGTTCAACAGTAAGAACATCCAGATGCCCTCCCATATGAAATATTAAACATGTTTAACATTATAACTCCTCTGACTTTAAAGGGAGTAAGGTTGGATTCAGTGACAAACTGAAGTCTGATCTACAGCAGAGGTTCAGCCGTGTGTTTGAGGGTGTGGCTAAACCAGGAGACTCCGCCCCCCTGACCCAGATCTACACAGAGCTCTACATCACAGAGGGCGGAGCCTCAGAGGTCAACCAGGAACATGAGGTCAGACACATGGAGACGGCGTCCAGGAGACCGGCCACTCCAGAGACCACCATCACATGTGAAGACCTCTTTAAACCCCGCCCACACTCACCAGAGCCAATCAGAGTGGTGCTGACAAAGGGCGTGGCCGGCGTGGGGAAAACAGTGCTGACTCAGAAGTTCAGTCTGGACTGGGCTGAAGGCCACGCCCACCAGGACCTCCAGCTGCTGTTCCCGTTCACTTTCAGAGAGCTCAATGTGCTCAGAGACACACAGTTCAGCCTGGTGGGACTGCTGCACCACTTCTTCAGTCCATCCAAAGATCTCTGCAGCTTCCAACAGCTCCAGGTGCTCTTCATCTTTGACGGTCTGGACGAGTGCAGACCTCCTCTGGACTTCAGCAGAACCCGAGTCCTGACCGACCCCACAGAGTCCGCCTCAGTGCACGTGCTGCTGGTAAATCTCATCAAGGGAAGCCTGCTTCCCTTCGCTCGTCTTTGGATAACCACGCGCCCCGCCGCAGCCAATCAGATCCCTGCTGAGTGCGTCTCCATGGTGACAGAGGTGCGAGGGTTCGCCGATCCGCAGAAGGAGCAGTACTTCAGGAAGAGGTTCAGAGAACAGGCCACAGCCGTCATCTCCCACATCAAGAGCATCCGCAGCCTCCACATCATGAGTCACATCCCGATCTTCTGCTGGATCCTCTCCACAGTTCTACAGAAGCTTCTGGAACAATCAGAGGAACCAGAGCTGCCCCGGACTCTCACACAGATGTACATCCACTTCCTGGTGGTACAGGCCAAAGTCCAGAACATCAAGTATCACCAGGGATCAGGGGCAGACCTTCACTGGACTCCAGAGATCAGGAAGATGGTGCAGTCTCTGGGAAAACTGGCCTTTGAGCAGCTGCAGAAAGGAAACCTGATCTTCTACGAGTGTGACCTGAGAGAGTGTGGGCTGGACGCTGCAGCGGCCTCAGTGTACTCTGGAGTGTTCACACAGGTCTTTAGAGAGGTGCCAGGCCTGTACCAGGACAAGGTCTACTGCTTTATCCATCTGAGTGTGCAGGAGTTTCTGGCTGCTCTTCACGTCCATCACACCTTCTTCAGCTCTGGAGAGAATGTGCTGGAGCCACCACTCTCTGAGCGTCAAAAGTCTGGTTTAAAACGCAAAAGAAAACATAATTTGATAGAAGAAACCTCCATGAACCAGGCGGAGCCACCACATTCTTCTGAGGGTCTAGAGTCTGACCCTATGAAGTCAGATGTCTGTTCAGATACAGAGATCTCTTCTGTCCCCTCCATGACTCCAGATCGTGAGGCAGCCTTCTACCGCTCTGCTGTGGACCAGGCCTTACAGAGTCCAAACGGACACCTGGACCTGTTCCTGCGCTTCCTCCTGGGACTGTCTCTGTCGACCAATCAGAGGTTGCTGCAGGGTCTGCTGACTCTGACAGGAAGTGACGTAACCAATCAGGAGACAGTGAAGCACATCAAAAAGAAACTGAATGCGGGGCTTTCTGCAGAGAGAAGCCTGAACCTGCTCCACTGTCTGAATGAGATGAACGACTTCAGTCTGGTGAAGGAGATACAGGAGAACATGAGAAGAGGAGGACTCTCTGATAGAAACATGTCTCCTGCTAATTGGTCGGCTCTGTGCTTCCTCTTACTGTCCTCAGACTCAGACCTGGAGGAGTTTGACCTGAGGAAATACCAGGCCTCAGAGAGAGCTCTCCTGGGTCTGCTGCCGGTGGTCAGAGCCTCCACCAAAGCCCTGTGAGTCCAGACTGTCTTTAAACTCTTATGTGGTGGTTCTAGTCTCTAATGTCCCTCTGTCTCCTCAGTCTTTGTGGCTGTGGACTGTCTCCTCGCAGCTGTGGGCCTCTGGCCTCAGTCCTCAGCTCCTCCAGTCTCACACACCTGGATCTCAGTCACAATGACCTCCAGGACTCAGGAGTGGAGCTGCTGTGTTCTGGACTGAAGAGCGCCCCCTGCAGACTGGAAAGGCTCAGGTGAGATGCTCCCATGATGCACTCTGCCCCTTGTGTCCACATGAGTGTAATGCTGTGTCTTTAGGTTGTCTGGATGTCTGGTCTCACAGAGGGGCGGAGCTGCTCTGGCCTCAGCTCTGAGCTCCGCCCCCTCCCACCTGAGAGAGTTAGACCTGAGCTACAACCATCCAGGACCCTCAGCAGAGCTCCTGACCGCTCTACAGGACCAGCGCCCCCTGCTGTCTGTCAGGTAAGATCACACTGGTGTTGGTCCTGGTCCTGGTCTCTGATCTTTGGTCAGTCTTGGCCCAGTCCTCTGGTCCGGTCTAAACTGGACTTGTGTGTTTCAGGTTGGATCCTGCTGGAGAGCGCTGGATGGTCCCTGGTCTGAGGAAATGTGAGTTTGCTTTTATTTCATGCAAAATAAGCGTGATCCCACTAAAAGTAGAAACAGTTTAACAAAACAAAAACTTTTTCTCACAAACATCGCTGGTGAAAGACTGAGTTTAATACTATTCATGACAGGACGATCCCATTAAAAGAAACAGGTTTAACAGTAAGATAAAATGTTTTGTGTTTCAGACTCCTGCGAGTTCTCTCTGGACCCAAACACAGCTCACAGACGACTCCTTCTGTCTGAGGACAGTCGGACTGTGACACATGTGAAGGAGGAGCAGGAGTATCCACATCATGACGACAGGTTCACAGACTACAGTCAGGTCCTGAGCTGCACTGAGCTGAGGGGGCGCTGTTACTGGGAGGTGGACTGGAGTGGGGAGGATGTTTCCATAGCAGTGAGTTACAGAGGGATCAGACGGAGTGGAAAGGAAGGGGAGTGTAGGTTTGGAAACAATGATCAGTCCTGGTGTCTGAGAAACTATGGTGATAGAGAGTACTATGTCTGGCACAACAGGAGCTTAACACTCCTCTCACTCCCCCGTCTCTCAGAGAGAGGCAGAGTGGGTGTGTTTCTGGACTCTGAGGCTGGAGTTCTGTCCTTCTATGAGGTCTCCTCTGATGGAGAACTGTTCCACATCTGGACTTTCTCCTCGTCCTTCTCTGAGCCTCTGTTCCCTGGGTTTGCACTTGACAAAGAAGGTGGCTCTATAACTCTGGTGAAAGAGTCGAGACAATAAACTCCTCTGACAGTGAAACTGTGTTTGCCTCACGATGAGGACAGAACAGTCAGAACAAGATGTGCAATATACAGTGAGACAAATAAGTCTTTGAACACCCTGTGATTTTGAAGTTCTCCCACTTATAAATCATGGAGGGTCTGAAATTTTCATCTTAGGAACATGTCACTCTGAGAGACATAATCTAAAAAAATCATCTGGAAATCACATTGTATGATTTTTAAAATAATTAATTTGTATGTTACTGCTGCAAATAAGTCTTTGAACACCTGGGAAAATCATGTTAGTATTTGGTCCAGTCTTTGTTTGCAGTTACAGGTCAAACGTTTCCTGTAGTTTTTCTCCAGGTTTGTTCTCACTGCAGGAGGAGTTTGTCCCACTCCTCCACAGATCTTCTCTAGATCAGTCAGGTTTCTGTCGCTGAGAAACACGGAGTTTGAGCCTCTCCAAAGATTTTCTGTTGGGTTTAGGTCTGGAGACTGGGCCCCTCCAGAACCTTGATCTGCTTCTTACGGAGCCACTCCTTGGTTCTCCTGGCTGTGTGTGGGGAAGCTGGCCCGAGCGGTCAAAATAAGAGGCAGACTCCAAATAGTCCCGTTTGAATCAATTTATTTAGGCACCGTGGAAACGTGCACAAATAATACATATTGACAAAAATTTAACTGTGCTCAAAATAATCTAAGCAACAGAAATTAACAAACTGAGGAAACAAAAAACCCCACGGGTAGCCTTCCAACACAGGTCTCCACAAATGTAATTAGGGCTCCTTATACAGCCCTCTGCTCAGACGCCCCTCCCCTGGTGCACACCACCTTTACCACAGGTGCTGTGGGGAGGACTTTAGCTTTAGCTGTAGTATTTTCTCTGGGCCCAAGTCCCATACCTGAAATATAGTGTTAACAAAAATAAACTAAACACTTACACAATTTAAACAAAATACATAAGACCTTAAACAAAACCCATTTCTCCCTCCACACCCAAGTCTATAAAAGTGGCCGACATAGGACACGCCCCCTCTGTGTCTGGACCATGTGGAGATTCAGGTAAGTAAGTGCAATATGAACCAATTAGCCAACTTTAACCAAATAAAATGACTTTAAAGTAACAAATGTTTGTGTGTGGTGATTAAATGAATGAAAACTAAACAAAAAAAAAACGGGATAGCTCTATTTAGTTTGAACAATTATGGAAAATTAACAGACATGTGAACAAACAAAATGAAATATCTAAAGGGACAAAGGCTCCACTTTGTCACACACCCAACCCCCATAAGACCGTTACTCGGCCGAGTCACAGGACAGGAAATCAGCAATAATGTTTTTATGACCTGGTTTGTACTGGACCTTAAAACAAAATGGCTGCAGAGACAAATACCATCTAGTAATACGAGCATTAGTGTCCTTTCATGTTATGAATCCACTGCAACGCACGGTGGTCAGTTTCCAACACAAATCCTTTACCAATTAGATAGTATCTTAGAGTGTCCAAAGCCCATTTAATGGCAAGAGCCTCCTTTTCGATTGTCGAATACTTTTTCTCCCTCTGAAAAGGTTTCCGGCTGATATACTGAACTGGAAGTTGGTTACCCTCCTCCCCTTGCAGCAACACAGCCCCCAGACCCATGCCCGAAGCATCGGTCTAAAACGGTAAAGGGCAATTCAAAGTCTGGACACTGCAACACTGGATGTTGACACAAACAGTCTCTAAGATCATTAAAAGCAAGAATAGTTTCAGGAGTCCATTTAACCTGTACTGGGCTATTTTTACGGGTCATATTAGATAAAGGGTCGGACCTGGTTGCAAAGTCTGGGATTAGGCGTCGATACCAACCCACTAACCCCAAGAAGGATCACAGCCTTCTCTTGGTGTTGGGCAATGGGGTAGCAGAGATTGCTTCCACTTTACTGACCTGAGGATGAATACCCCCAGCACCAATCACATAGCCCAAGTACTCCACCTCAGGCTTGGCGATGTGACATTTCTTGGCGTTGATGACTAGACCTGCCTCTTGGATCCGCCTGAGAACATCAGACAGATGCCGCAGATGCTCCTCCCAGGACTGGCTGAAGATGACGATGTCATCGATGTAAGCAGCAGCGTAGTCCTCAGCTCCTCTTAGCACCTCGTCGACGAGCCGTTGGAATGTGGCCGGCGCTCCATGCAGACCGAACGGCATCACTCGAAACCTGAAGAGACCGCTGGGCACCCGAAAGGTCGTTAAATCTCTCGAGGCTTTGTCGAGGGGCACTTGCCAATACCCTTTGCAGAGGTCTAAGGTCGTCAGGTAGTTTGAGCCTTGGATCTTCCTTTTTGGGAACCAAGACCACAGGGCTGCACCACTCACTGCGCGATGGTTCAATAATCCCCATCTCAAGCATCTCCTCTACTTCAGTTTTTAACTGTGGGATCAGCTTAGCTGGAATGCGACAGGTTGTGTCTCTAATGGGCTGCCCACTCCTTAAGCAGATTGATGTGGAATATTTGAGACTTTTTACGACGTTCCAGCATAAAAAGTTCATAGGTGACAGGACCCGTTTTTTGTCAGATCTCGTGTGGGCCTTGCCATTTAGCCAAGAGTCCACTTTCTGATGTTGGCAATAAATGCAATACTTTTTGGCCCACCTGGAATGCTCTTCTTCTTGATACCCTGTCATAACTATGTTTTTGTCTCTCTTGTGCCTGTGCCAGGTTGTGACATGCAAGGTCTTTGAACTGCTCCAGCTTATCTCTCATTTTCAGTACATACGAAAGTTCATTACATCCCTGCTCAGGCGTTGGCCCCTCCCATGCCTCTTTGAGGACGTCCAGAGGCCCTCGAACAGAATGTCCATAAAGAAGCTGAAATGGTGAAAATCCAGTAGATGTTTGGGGCACTTCTCAGTAAGCAAACAATAGGAATGGCAGCCACTGATTCCAATCTGCTCCAGAATCAGCAACAAACTTCCTTATCATAGATTTGAGAGTCTTATTGAAGCGTTCGACAAGCCCATCAGTCTGTGGATGGTATGGACTCGTCTTGATGCCATGTATTCCCAGGAGGTTGTAGACTTGCTTCAGCAGCGAAGAAGTGAAGTTGGTGCCCTGGTTTTCTTCAGTGGAAACGCCTCTGGGTACCAAGTAGCATAATCCAACACCACTAGGATGTACCGATGTCCAGCACTGCTCCGCTCCAGTGGTCCGACAATGTCCATGGCAATACGAGAAAACGGGGTGTCAATGATAGGCATGCTAATAAGGGGCGCCCTGTCTCCCTTTTTGCTTACGGCTGTCAACTGACACTCTGGGCATGACTGACAGTACTTCACAGCATCTGAATATTGCTGGGGCCAATAGAACCTAGGAACCATTCTAGAAAAAGTTTTAGCTTGGCCTAAATGTCCTGCCCATGGAACTGAATGACTAAGATTAAGAATTGTAGGTCTCAATGTTTGTGGGACTACTAGTTGATCACCAATCTCACTTCGTCTGTACAGTCTCTCCTCCTTAATAACAAAAACTTCTTTCCCTCGCGTTGTCACTTTTGTCATCTCTGGCACACATTTACTATACAAATTAGCTAATGTTGGATCTTGTTTTTGTAATTTTGCCACGTCACTATAGATGGGAAACAAGTCAGACTCAATTGTTGTTTCTATGTTTTCCTGAAATTTGGTCCCTTTGACTTTTTCTTACCTCTTTTGTCTCTTACTTTTCTTGATTTTACCATTATTAGCATTTGGCATCTCTGTATTAGCAAAAGGTAAGTCCTCCCATACTGTTCTCTGACGAGTTTGTGATCTAGTAACAGCCATTAAACTAGTATTTAACTTGGTTTCAGTAGATTGATTAGCTATTAGCTTAGGAAGGATTGGCACATCCAGGCCTAATACAATTTGCTAAGGAAGCTGTTCTAATACTCCTACAGAAAGTGTAAAAGACTGACTTTCCACTTGAACAGTGACTTCTGCGATAGGATATCTTACCCTATCACCATGGATACACACAATATCCACTTTCCCTCCACAAAACAAGACATCCTTAGGCAAGCTGTCCTGTCTTACCAAAGTACGATCACTTCCAGAATCTAACAGGGCAATACAAGGTTTATCATCTATCACAACCTCCATAATTAGCTCCTCCCGATGACACTCCCGGCTGTCTACATTAGCAGGTAAGTTGGATACACTGCACATGTAGTTTTTACTAGCTCTGCTATTAGCCCTGGACACTGTGCTTTAAGATGACCTATTTGACCACATAAATGACACGCAAAGTTCTCTCTATTTTCTGCTGTCTGGTCTAGGTGCATAAAGGGAGCACTAGGTCTAAAGTGTCTGGGTTTAGAGTCAGGGGCAAATGTCTTACCCGTTGGGGCAGGTGGGTGGGTTCTTGGGGCAAGTAGTGTCTTTACGGGCCGACGAGCAGCAAGAAAAGCTTCGGCCATGTCCGCAGCTTCTTTGGAAGTCTTTGGATCTCTTTCCTTAATCCAAGTGCGAAGTTCCGGATTCAGGACTCTGAGGAACTGCTCCAGGATGATTGTATCTCCGATTTGCTCTTTGGTTTTGGACTTTGGATCCATCCATTTATTGTAGAGCTCCTTAAGTCGAACCTGTAGCTCCTGTGGCGTCTCCTTCTTCTCCCAGCTCCGATGACCGAAACCTCAGTCGATAAGTCTCTGTGCTGATCTCAAACTTTTGCAAAACAGCACGTTTCACTTTGTTATAGTTCATAGTGTCATCAATGTCCATAGCAACGTACGCTGAACGTGCTTTGCCAGTTAAGAGCGGTGCAAGGCGGAGAGCCCACTCATCATTGGACCATGTGCAATTCGTTCAAATGTGCACAAATAATGTTCAGTGTCCTCACCCTCAGTGTAGGGTTGCATTTTTGGGCCTTTCCAGTTGCTGTTTCTCATGGTGCTGGATTGCCTGGAATGCATTTGATCAAGATGAGAGCTCTGGGTTGGAAGCTCCTCTGCTCTCAGTTCCTCAGGACCATCCATTTGTGCCACGCGACTTTGTTGCATTTCTCGTTGAAGATTAAAAAATGTCTCTGCGCATTTTAGTCCATTGCTCATCCTGTTGTTGTATGAGGCGATGTAGTAGACCTGAAAGTTGATCCACCCCAAGGACTTGTGCTTCCGGTTCGCCACCAACTGCCTCCTGCTGGTCGTCTGGTGGATCTGTTCCTCCTCAGCACAAGACTTCTTCGGGTTCTGCCTGGTGGACTTCATCTTCACTGCCTCCTATTGGCCTGGATCCCACCACTGGCACCAAATGTGGGGAAGCTGGCCCGAGCGATCAAAATAGGAGGCAGACTCCGAATAGTCCCGTTTAAATCAATTTATTTAGGCACCGTGGAAACGTGCACAAATAATACATATAGACAAAAATTTAACTGTGCTCAAAATAATCTAAGCAACAGAAATTAATAAACTGAGGAAACAAAAAACCCCACGGGTAGCTTTCCAACACAGGTCTCCACGAATGTCTAATTAGTGGAGATGTTCCGCTCGAGCCTCTCAGCTCGACACTGTACCGACCCTATGAAGCGGAAGTGTTGCCGAGCTTTGTTTCGATACGAGCTTCACCACGGCAGAAATCACGTGACGAGTCAAACCGAGGCCTCGTTACGTCAGAAGTGTCAGAGATACGTGTCGAGCTGCGGTTTCAAGCTGCTTCACGGGAATTTTGATGAGGGCGGCTTGTAATTGTCACAGCTTTAAAAGAGTCTGATTCCCCCAAGAAGTGTGGGTTTAGAGAGGAGGAGATTTAGTTGACGCCGTTTCTAACACTATAGTAGTTATTCAGTAAGGGAAAGTTTATATTAAAGCAGGTAAGATACAACAGGAAAGAATAGACCACATCTAGTACAGATACATTTATATCGACTTGGTGACATTACATAACACAACATACACTCCAGCACACACAGAGTCACATCCACACACACCCAGGCCTGTATAATACACAGTCATAGTTTTAGAGAAGTGGTAGGTGAGTCTTGAGAGTGAGTTTGAGTGGTTGAAAGAAAGTGTGAGTGAGACAGTAAGAAGAGATGGAGGGACAGATAGTGCCACCAAAAAGAGCTCGATCATAAACATGGGACTTTGACTTAATAAGGCCGAATAAAGTCAAGTGTTTGATTTGTGCTAAAGAGCCGACACACAGCAGCAACACAACTAATACACACATATAAGTACAGGACACAAAGACAACAGTTTGAAAAGTAATTTTTATTTATTTTATTTTATTTTAATTTTTTATTACAAAGTAGCCATTTTATTGGTATAGCACATTTAAAAATGTGAGTTGTGCCAAAGTGGGAAAAGCAACTTAATTTAAACACAAGTTCACACAAAATTATGTTAAAAATGTCATAATAAACAGAAGAATAAGTTATAAGAGAATAAAAATAAAATGGAAGTGATCAAATTCATTCAGATAAAAGTCACAGAAAAGGAGAGTGGGGGTTAGAGGACGGGGGTAAATGAGGTTCACAAAGGCTTCACATCCACACAAATGCAGTACACAGACAAATCCAGCAGATGTCGCTCTTCTGACTGTGTCAAATGATTCGAAGCAGTGACTCATTTTCGGTGCAGTTGTCTCAAAGTGGTTCAGTGTTTCATGAGGTTTCGGTTTCACCATCACTACTAATTAGGGCTCCTTAAACAGCCCTCTGCTCAGACGCCCCTCCCCTGGTGCACACCACCTTTACCACAGGTGCTGTGGGGAGGACTTTAGCTTTAGCTGTTAGTATTTTTCTCTGGGCCCAAGTCCCATAACTGAAATATAGTGTTAACAAAAATAAACTAAACACTTACACAATTTAAACAAAATACATAAGACCTTAAACAAGAGAAACAAAATGAACTCAAAACCCAGTTCTCCACATGGTCCAGGCCACAGCCACACCCAAGTCTATAAAAGTGGAGCGTCAGGTAAGTAAGTGCAATATGAACCAATTAGCCAACTTTAACCAAATAAAATGACTTTAAAGTAACAAATGTTTGTGTGTGGTGATTAAATGAATGAAAACTAAACAAAACAAACCCTGGATAGCTCTATTTAGTTTGATATGAACAATTATGGAAAATTAACAGACATGTGAACAAACAAAATGAAATATCTAAAGGGACAAAGGCTCCACTTTGTCACACTGAGCTTCAGGTCATTGTCATGTTGAAGATCACGACCATCTTCAACGCTCTAACTGAGGGAAGGAGGTTGTTCCCCAAAACCTCACATGTCCCCGGTCGTCCTCTCCTTCACACAGAGCAGTCGTCCTGTCCCATGTGCAGAAAAACACCCCAGACCATGATGCTGCCACCCCCATGCTTCACAGGAGGGATGGTGTTCTGTGGATGGTCCTCATCATTCTTCTTCCTCCAAACACGGCCAGTGGAATTAAGACCCAAAATGTTCTACTTTGGTCTCATCTGACACATGACTTTCTCCCATGATCCTCTGGATCATTGTCAAACTTCAGTCGGGCCTGGACATGAGCTGGTTTAAGCAGAACCTTCTGTGCCATGATTTTAAACATCACGTCTTAGTGTTTTACTAACTGTCCCTTGGAAACGGTCCCAGCTCTTTTCAGGTCCTGGACCAGCTCCTCTGTGTAGTTCTGGGTTGATTCCTCATGTTTCTTAGGATCATTGAGACTCCACGAGGTGAGATCTTTCATGGAGCTCCAGTTCGAGGGAGATTGACTCATGTTTAGCTTCTTCTATTTTCTAATAATTGCTCCAACAGTGGATCTTTTTTCACCTGCTGCTTTTGCACCGTGGCTCTTTCCAGCCTGTGGAGCTCTACAGTTTTGTCTCATTTTGACAGTTGTTTGGTCTTGTCCATGTCAGTAGTTGGAGTCTTACTGATTGTCTGGGGAGGACAGGCGTCTTTATGCAGCTCCACCTCAAACAGGAGCTTCTGCTTCAGGAGAAGAAGTGGAGGAGGTGGACTTTTTAAAGGACTAACACGTCTGTGAGGTCAGAGTTCTCGCTGATAGACAGATGTTCAAAGACTTATTTGCAGCAGTAACGTACAAATAAATTATTTTAAAAATCATACAATGTGATTTCCAGATTTTTTTTAGATTATGTCTCACCTGCTCCTAAGATGAACATTTCAGACCCTCCATGATTTATATGAGGGAGAACTTCAGAATCTCAGGATGTTCAAATACAGGGTGTTTTCTCGTGTAGTATAACTAACACTGCAAATACTGCTTCAATTAACAGTTTAAATTCAGAGTCAAATAAAGACACTAAATAGTATTAAAACTTCAAGCAGTGATAAAGGTCCTCACAAATTCAAATGTCAGAGTAAAAATTTCAAAAAAATGGTGTTCCGCCCACAATGGCCGACTTCCTGTCGGGTTTAGGGTCATCATAGAATTTTTACTTGACATGTTCTATGGTTCTACCAAATTGTCTAAGATGAAAAAGGTCTGTCATTGGCGTAATGTATTTAGATTTTTGAGGTGGCGCTATTGAGTCATTGTGCAAAATAAATGTTTTCTGCACCAACCAACCTTGAATTTGGGTGATTGTTGTTGAAGGATCCCAGCAGGAGTCGCTGTGTGAACGTGACGTGACACAGGCTCATAACGCCAGAGCAGCCAAACACTTATGAAATAAAATAAAATAAATAAATATATATATATATATATATATATATATATATATATATATATATATATATATATATATATATATATATATATATATTTTTTATATATATATATATATATATATATATATATATATATATGCTCTTCTCCTAAACATATATCCATATGGCTTTGATGATTTTACTTTTATGTTTGAATTGACTTATATTGATGTTTTGCTTAAATTACATTTAAAGTAGCAGTTATAAATTGTTGGAGATATGTGTTTAAATAGTTGAATAAGATCGCTAAAAGTGCTTAGTTAATCACCACATATGTTACTTTGATATATTATTTGTTTGTTAACTTTGCTTTTATATTATTAATCTATGAATGTGCTTAATCTGCCCTACTGTACCTTTAACACTGCTTTAATGATGTACTTTTGATTTGATGATGATAATAGAAGCTAATTGAGTGGAGATTTAGACTCGATTGTGTTTTTTATTTAATCTTTTTATTTTGTACCTTTATGCATTTGTAATGGCTTTTTGATTTATGATTTATATCTGCTTGTGCTTGTAATGAGAGACACGAATGCAATACCACCATTTTATAAAGACAGTTTAGTTGAAATCTAAAATATCTAAATCAAGCCAGAAGTAAAGTTGAATCAAATCTAAATTCAGTTCAGAGAAACTAGAGTAAAGTTCATCCAGTGCTCTGGGAGGAGTTAGAACACAGAGGGAGTAGCTTAGGGCAAAGTTTGTGTCGAGGGCTGAAAGGCTTTTTAGAACCTGAAGTTACATACCAGGAGCTGATAGACTCACTATGAGGAGAGATACGGCAACTTTAGAAGTCCTCCAAAACTGTGTATAAGCTGTGTGCATGTTAAGAGCAGTGGGAGAACAACATGCTTCTTCACTCACTGACCCTCTGTGTTGCTCTCGCACTTCAATGTGACAGGAGCTGCAGATCTTTCAGTCTCTGGTTCACTGGTGACTCTCGACCCAATATCGGTGTGAATAGGACTGGGAGCCCGAGCTTCTGCGCTGCCCCTCCTAGACTAGGCTGTGTTATTGTATCACGCCGCTGTGAGGCTACAAAACCTGCCTATGCACATTGTCCTATTCAAAGTCCTGTTCTGACCAGTACCACTGATCCTCGGCTGTTAAAGTGTTGCTTTCATGCCGTGTCATTAGTTATATTGAGGATTCTGCATCACGCTCAACGAGAGCAATAAAACACCCAAAAAAGACACTTACTGACTGCACCTCATTTTTGCCTCAACTTTTGGTCTCCTCTTACTTAAATTAAGTAAAAAGAGTATTAGTGAGTGGTCGGAGGACAGATCACCGGGACTCAAACGTAGTGAGGTAAGTCTCCACACTTTCATACACTTTTCTTAACTGGGCAGAGCTCATCCTCGGGAGGTAAAGGGTTTAACAGGGTCACTAGTGCGGGTCAGTTGGTGTCTGTCCCTCTGGTAAAAGTTATTTTATTTCCTCTCACCGCTGAGGTCTCTTCACTTGACGACTAAATAGATGCTCTGCACGAATCCAACAAAGTCCAGTCCTCTGAACCCCATTCATTTCAATGACACATTTATTATGTTACCATGGCAACACACTTGCAAATAGAGGTATGTTCTCATTGACTTTTTTGTTCAGGATGGGGACAGGGACGTCCATGCCAAATTTCAAATGTTTTTGACAAAGCAAAATATTTTAGGTCCAATTAAAAATTTCAAGGGGGCGCTGTGGAGCAATGGATTGTCTCAGATATGCGAATTCCATATAATTACATTTTACATACATTTTGAACAAAATGTGTATTAATGCCACGCAACAGGACACAGCATGTTTGAGTTAGGTGCAATGTAATACTTCAAAAAACACCATTTTTCTTTGCTTGTGGTTATGACTCAGCAAAATTCAAGTGAGTCGACTTTAATCCCACAGGGGCCTAGTTCATTTGGAGTAATTTGCAATTTTCTTGAATGAAAATCCATGGTGTAAAAAATTAAAATGTGAGTAAAAATTTTTTAAAAATGTGGTTCCGCCCACAATGGCCGACTTCCTGTAGGGTTTAGGGTGGGGTCATAATATAATTTTTAACTTGTCTTGACATGTTCTATGGTTCTACCAAATTTCATTTGTCTACGATGAAAAAGGCCTGTCATTGCCGTAATGTATTTTTAATTTTGAGGTGGCGCTATTGAGTCATTTTGAAACATACATTTTTTTACCCATCAAAATAATACATTTTTCACCAACCTTGAATTTTGGGTCCAATAAAATTGAGTTTTCGTTAACGTTCAGGGGTCAAAAATGGCTTCAATCCGGCAACCAAAATAAGAATAATAATGGATTTTTTTTTTTATCAATATTTTTCTCCTAAACCATAACAGCTACAGTCATGGGACTTTCCATGACACGACAAATCGATTGTCTTCTATGAAATTTTTAAAATGAAATTTGAAGAGGGCGCTAGAGAGTCATTTTGCGATAGAGTCACTCCTGCTTAGCGTTAGCAACAGGTTTGATTGACAGCGTTGCTAAGGGCCCTCTCTCTGCTAAACTGAGTGAAAAAGTTTGCATTTCTATTAACCTTTTCTCTTCACTACACACTATAATTCCAAATATCTGATGTGTTTGTATTTAATGTACATAAACTGTAGAAAGTAGTGCAAAAAAAAGGTTGTGTCCAAACTTTTGACTGATTTAATGGAAAGTGTCAGTGTGCAGAGTGAGGATTTTATTCATTTTATTTTACCAGACACAATCCATTATCTCTATGAAGTCTGAGAACTTCACACAAACACTCCCCAACGACACTGAAACACGGATCGTTCTGGTGCAGCAGCTCGACCAAAACTTATCATTTCACTATAGAAACAAATCTTGTCTCACTGAATTACAGAAAAGAAAAGTCTCAAGCTACTTTTCTTTCTGTACTCGATTATATAGAATAAACACGCAGACTTCAGCCTTCTTTGTTTCGCAGGTGAAAAAGTCGGTTGTCCATCGCTGTTTCAGAAGAACGACGCTGTATTCATGTATTTATAAGGTGTATTTTTTAGGGACTATGACGATAGACTTGTTGGAGCTTTGATAGAGGAACTTTTAATACAAGATCTCATGAAAACTGTCCACATTAGAACTGAAATGGTTAAAAAAACTAAAAATGACAAAGCTAAAAAGTGCCCCTCAGTCAGAACGAACATGAGCTCATCAGTAAAAGCTTTAGGTCATGTTCTAATGATGTTCCCTCCTCAAAAACAGACTGGAGTCGTGTTTGAGTCACACTTTATTATTCGTCTGTAACATCTGCAAACCTCCAAATGCAAAATATGATGTTAAGAAAGAGTTTTCAAGTTCAACAGCTCCTTTTACCTTTTATTTCAGTAGTAGATGAGCAATTCCAGGCCTGAAATTGTTCCAAACGAGTTGAGTGAAGGTGTGTGGAGTTTAAAAACACAGTGGAGCACTTCCTGTATCACCACATGATGACATCACAAGGTGGAACAGAGTGTTTTCAGTTTGAGAGAAGAACTAAATCTGCAGGTTTGTGAGTTAAACATGTGTAAACGAAACAAAACACAGCTCCTCCGGGTTTGTTTTTTGACAAGAAAACTTTAAAACAGATCAGAAAACAGCGTAATACTTTAAAGCACATATGTCAAACTCAGGCCCGGGGACCAAATCTGGCCCGTGGATTAATTATATTTGCCCCGTGAGATCATATCAAATGATTAGAGCTGGCCACCGGAATCAGTTTTTCTGTAAGTATTGAGTTTATCCTGTGAATTTGTGTCAGTTTTTGATTTTGGCCCATTGTACATTTGAGTTTGACGCTCTGCAAAGTTTTATCTGTTTTAATCTCATATTTTTCATCGAGTAAATTATGAGGCAGTTTGTTTATTAGAAAAACATGTCATATTTGAGTCTGTTATAGTTCAGTCCTTGCACATCTCGTTCCTCATCACACTGAAGTCTCCAGGCAGACGCCTGTTACACGGATCTTCAACAATGTTCGATCTTTAATCTTTAACTAAAGGTTTTATTTATTCATGTTTATTGTGAGTAATGTTTCATGAAGCAGCTGAGGAAACATTCTGCAGTAGACGACGGTAGAAGAGGTTGTTACGTTGGTCTGTTCTACTGTTCATCTCTGTATTTACAGCAGGTTTTTATCTTTTTATTTTATCTCAGTTTGGATTGGGCGTGGGCTTTACTTTAACTGTATTATTTGAAGAAGTGTTGATAAAGTCGTGAACTATCAGCACTGAAGCTCTAGATAAAGGCAACATTAGACACATAATGAAACTAAAATAGACCCTGTAAAACTCCGGCACATTGATCCCAGTCTGCACAATATCCACATGTTTATGAAAACTCTTGTGCTTCTTGTCCTGGGTCAGTGTCTGGATGCTGCTGCACAGACTCTCCATAGACTGTGTGTATAAACACACGGAGCTAACGCAGTAGCCGTAGCCGTGAAGTGAGCTCGGGCTCTGCTCACGGCTCCATCCACTCTGGCTCCAATTCACCTGCTCTACATGTTTTTATTTTGATATTTCGTCTGTGATTCAAGATATGAACATTAATTACAGACAAATCACGTCATCTCAGTCTGTGGTGGGTCTAAAACCGACTGGAGAATATCAGAGGAGATGTTCATTTGGAGGAAGTTAATAAACTGTTGGTAAAATACTTTTTCAAGGACTTTGCCTAAAAACGACAGATTTGAGTTTGGTCTTTAATTGTTCAATATTGTGTCATCAGGACTGTTCTTCTTTAGGACAGACTTGATAACTGCAGTTTTCAAAGCTCTTGGGAATGTTCCAGATTGAAGTCACATATTAACTTTACAAACGAGTGACACAAACTGAGCTCAGACTTTATAAATGTGACACATGGAGGCAGCATGAAGATGAACTCAGACTGTGACCATCTCTGGGACAGTTTTGTCAGTTACAGGAGCAGAGTGAGTCAGCTCTAAGTGTCGAGGTGGAGCTGGATGTTATTTGTTTTGTGGGATTGAACCTTGTCATTAAAGAAAACTGCAAACTCTGCACTTAGATGTGGAGATTAGTTCTAACGGCAGCGACGCTGGAGGTTTGTTAATCTGTTTTACTGTCACAAACAGGACACAGAGGTGTTACTGCTACAATAATGTGATAAAAGTCCCTCTCCTTGTTCTACATAAACTGTGGTTGTTCATGTTCATCTTTTCTCTGTAAATCTCATAATGAACCTGGAGCTTTGACTTCTTTCCCCTCGGCCCTCCTCTCTTTTCTGAGCCTGAGTCGTTCCTCATGGAGTTTTCTGCTGATTTTTAACCATTTGAACCTTCATCAGGTCAATGGTCCAGAACATTCAAAACACTCGACGTCACAGAAACATCAACATTAGAACATGAGGCATTTTCAGAGTGAATCATTTCATGAACAGTTCACCTGTTTTATCATGTATGTGTCTCCTCTGAACAACAGGACCAGCCGCTGGTTTGGGAATAACAGACAAAGGTCAAAGGTCAAAGACGACACAGAAATGATCAGAGCAACATCCACCTCACTGACATTTAAATATTTAGTCCTTTTGTGATGAGCAGGTCCAGAGTCTCTGTTGTGGCTCCTGACATGAGTCAGACCAAAGGTTTTAAGAACTGACTTGTAACAAACAGCCCATTTGTTACCTAGATAAAAGCACCTTTCACTATATGTACTTTAAATTGCACAAACACTTTAATAGCACACAGCACTTTAAACATTATTGGCACTTTAAAAATGACAATTTGCACAAAAAGATTTTAAAATGTTTATTTAACTTATCATCTTTTATCCAGTTTTAGATCTGGGGCACTGCAACACTTTAATTGAAGCTGCATGTCCTGGAGGAGAAAGAGGATAAGATTATAATTAAATTGGACAGGTGCAATATAAGTGCAATATGTTTAAGAATGTTTTTAAGTGTTTGTGTCTATTGTGTAATTTGCAGTGTTTTTAGTAGAATTGTGTTTTAAAATGTTGAACTCACCTTTGTATCTTGTGTCCAGGCATCAAAGACGTCCCAGGGGAAACGAGCTCCTTTAAAAAGGTTCCGGGGCAGGACCAAGAGGAAATGTGTGGGGGAAACATGTTGGGCATTTTTAATGGTTTAGGGATTTTAAGTATATTTGGTGTTTGGTTTTAGGGTCTATTTATGTATATATTTATAAAGTTTATATGGTTTATTGGGTTCGTTGGTTGTATGAAGGTTAGAGTAAGAGCTAATGTTATCTTGTTTTTTAAACACCCCTGGTATTTAACTGTAGCTTCATCCAATCAGTAGAACAGTATAAAAGGCGCCTGAAAACATCATTCTATGTTCTGCTGCTGGAGGAGACGCTGCTCCTCTAACCTTTATTGCACTTTGGCACGTTGCACTTTAATGATTGAAAAAAAGAAATAAAAACTTGTGGACCACACCCGTGAGCTGTCTTCTGTCCACATCCTACCGCTCACGGTCAGCCTTATGTTACATGACTCTTCAGTGTTTCTATCAAACACATTATCCACATGTTCATTAAAATCACCTGTAATGACTAAACCATCAAAGTCTGTGCAGACGACTGAAACATCTCAGTAAAATCATCAATAAAACTCAGACAGAGCTGGAGGTTTGTATATGACTAAGTCGAGTCTGGAGGGTGATTGTTTTATCTCCATTTTAAAGGAAACAGACTCAAAAGATGAAAACTACACAAATGACAATCTGTGAGTAATTAAATTATCTCTAAAAAACACACACCCCTCCACCCTTTTTGTTCACTCGTGTTTCAGATTCAGATTTGAAGTTGGGTGGAGCTGATTCCGGTAGAATTGCTTTACCTGTGTTTTTGTCTATTCATGTTTCAGTTAAAAACATAAAGTCAAGATTAAAAGAAGAAATAAAATCATTAATTAAAAATGACTTGTTACATAAAGATCTGACGTTGAGCAGAGCAAGTTTCAGATCAGTTTCAGTCGGGCTGGATGTTTTCTTCTTGCAGGGAATGAGAACTAAATGTCTCTGATTGGACAGTCTGTCCTTCTGTCCATCAGTCTGAGGTGTAACTGTAGATACAGCTCCATCAGCCTCAGCCTGATATTATCTTTATCATGACTGAAAGTCCTGAACAGCAGAGGCCCTGAGTGTCCCAGCTCTGTGATAACAGCTCTGGGGGAGGGCAGGGTGAGCAGGGGGGAGTTTGGGTGAGGGACCAGGTGAAAGACGAGGGGGGATAGGTGGGTACAGGGAAGAGTTCATAACTCTTGACTGCACTATATTGGGAGTGAGGGGAGCCATCTTAATCCCTGATCTGATGATTCTTTCTAGATGGTTGGGAAGGGCCATGGGTGAGGGTGGGGAGGAAAAGGAGAGTGAGGAGTCCCTAGAGGGAGTAGATGTAGCAAAGGGGACCCAGGGCTGGTCTGTGGGCAGAGGAGGTGATGGAGGTGCTGCTGGGACTGAAACCTCTGTTGGGGCTGTCACAGGGAGGTTCAAGGCCTGTGACGAGGGGCCTGGGGGAAGTGACGCTGGAGATGGATCTTTCACTTGGGAGGGTGGTGCTGCTGCTGACTTGTTCTCTAGGGGAGGTGGTGGTGCTGCTGAATCTCTCACTGGGGGAGGTGGCTGTGCTGCTGGTGGTGCTGCTGGTGGTGCTGACACATTGGCTCGGTCTCTGGCGCAGCAGGAATGCTTCTCTCTTTCCTCTTTTCTCTCACTGGCCCAGGACCTTGTCCAGGCCGGTGCCTCAGAGGGTGGAGGAGGTTCTCCATCAGCACTCTCACTCCACCTCTGCTCAGGTGTGGGCCATTTCCCTTGAACAGTTCCTCTCGTTTCCAGAACAGATGGAAGTTCTCAGTGTAGTGCAGTCCTCTGACCACACACGTGTTGAACAGCCATGTGTTCAGCTGAAGCACCTTGTGAATTTGTTCATCTTCCTTCTGTCTATGTCAGAAGAGGTCGACTGATGAATGTCTGAACCTCCACTTTATCAAGCTCCTCAAATAATTCAATGAAATTCTTTTTCAAGATTTCAGTCTGATTCATTCCGGTGTCAGCTGCACCACGAGCACAACCAGCTGTTTAACTCCTCGTGTGTTGACAAAACTTTTGGGAGGAGTTTTGTCTCAGAAACAGTGAGACTGTGACAGGAGCAGGTGTGATTCCTCTGTGAGTCTCATCTCTGATTTGTTTGGCACAGATCATGTCTGTCTCTTTTGCCAACTTCATTGCTCTTGTTTTGTGACAAAAAAGTATTTTCTGTTTGTATATTAACATCAACATCAGTCTGTGACAGTGGCAGAAATCTGTTTGTAGCTGTATTTTAGGTGATGTAACTATATTATCTTTGTCTTTTATCACTTGTTGCGTTGGCTTGTCGTTCTTGTCTTTACAAAGTTTTGGAAAAAACACTGTATCACTCAGGTTTAAGTTGAAAGTCGCAGTTTTTTCACCCTCTTCTCTGAGAGTAACTGTGGGCTGCAGACCTGAAGTCATAGGGAGCGTCCGGTGAAGTCCTTTTTCAAATTCTAAAATAAATATCCGGCTTGTAGCTCATTCATTTGTTGTTGATAGTTCCAACAGTGTTCGTAGAAAGAATTCATTTGGTTTCTTCCTCTGAACATGTCGCTGGCTCGTCAAAAATGTAAAAATGGTTTAAAAGTCTTGGTTTACTCAAAAGAAAGTTATAACTGAACAAACCTCCAGCACTGGAAGAGGTGAATGATTAAAAAGTAAAGAAGGAAGCAGCAGGAGCGAGTGAGGTTTGATTCTGCTCTCTTCAGAAGCAGGAAGCCCAGCGGCACATGACGTGTTTTCAGTTCTTTGGTTCCTCTGGACACAGTGGTTTAAAGGGGCTCATCGTCACAGGTGGATTTATCCGGTAACATCGCAGCAGAGCCTTGAAACTCCTCCAGCTCGCGTTTGGTCAGACGTCTTCTTCTGCTGAGTAAATGTATCGCCAAGGTGCTCAGTTGATCATTGACCATCGACTGCATCACCAGACAGTCCGGGCAGGTTGAGTAGAGAAAGGTTCCAGTCAAATTATCGTGATCACCCACATTAAATGAAAATGTGCTGTCCTCAAACGTGGCATCGTAGCTCCCGTACTGGCAGCGGTCTCCATACCGTTTGGCGTAGGTGTAGGTCCAAGTGCCGTTGTTGTTGGAGAAAAAAGCGGCGATGCTGTCTGTGTGTTTCAAAACGTCCATAACAATACCATCGATGTCGCTTCCTGCTATAAAGGCCCAGGTTCCGTTCAAGTCAGCGGGAGTCAGTCCAGCTTTGGGTCCCAGGAGCTCTGCACAGACAGGACGAGCCGCCTGACTCAGAGACACCAGGCCGAGGACGAGGGCCCAACGCAGCAAACATGGTGAAAATGTCTCGTTCTACTACTAGTTGTGAACAGTTACTAACGTCTGAGAAGAGAAGCTCAGTTTTATACCTGCTGCTGGACCAGACGAGGTCCAACTTGGCCAGTGCAGGTTTTGGAGTTGTTGATATTGTGTAATTCTGTGGCACTGTTGCAGCAAAATGTCCTTGAACAGTTTGTTTTTCTGTACACGAAGTTCACCGCGTTTTAAAAGCTGCACTATGCGTCTTTTCTGGCAGGGTGCCTGGAATATCCCACAATATGTCATTAAACCTTATCCATCTCCATGGAGACGAGCAGGCGACACCATCAGGCCAAAGACACTTACTGCAGGACGCAGGTTTTTAATGAACTTTATAAAATCACAATACAACAAATCAAAAGAATCATTAGAAAATGAACATTAACAGAGAAAAGTGAAGAATAAAACTTTTTAAGTCACATCCTGGTTTAGTCCCGGTTTAGTCCTGGTTTAGTCCCGGTTTAGTCCCGGTTTAGTCCCGGTTTAGACCCGGTTTAGACCCGGTTTAGTCCTGGTTTAGACCTGGTTTAGACCTGGTTTAGCCCTGGTTTAGTCTTGGTTTAGTCCTGGTTTAGACCTGGTTTAGTCCTGGTTTAGTCCTGGTTTAGTCCTGGTTTAGACCTGGTTTAGTCCTGGTTTAGTCCTGGTTTAGTCCTGGTTTAGTCCATGTTTAGTCCTGGTTTCATCTTATCAATCAATCAATCAAAACTATCAATTATCAACTAAATCCAGCTCGAGTCTTTATCAAAGTCACATCTGAAGCTTCAGGCCTCTAAATCTGTGCAAAATACTTGAACTTTTTACTCTTTAAGTACATTTTTAAACAGATAGTTTTAAATATATATATAAGCACCAAAGATATTTCCCTCACTCTGACTTTGAACGAGTTTATGATGAGTAGCTCAATTAAATAAAAAACATTTTTATTTTTTAAATGTATTTATTAGACTGAAAAGGGACAGATACAAAAAAACACACAGCAGATCCAAGTGTCTCAACGCAACATCAACAAATGATCCGATGTTTTTATACGTTTATTTGTCTTGATTCATCTGCAGATCTGTTTTCACTCTTCTTTACACATCAGGAGCTTGAGCCGGTGCCTCGCCGTGCGGCTTGGGACCCGGCTCTTTGGTGGGGTCCATGACGTCCATATGGGGCATCTTCAGACACTCCACCTGAGTCTTGAACTCTTCCAGCTCGTCCACGTCTCTTCTTCTACTGAACAAATACAGCGGCTCCGTCCCTCCGTCCTGCTTTTGGAGGAGGATCACCACAGTCTGGGCAAGAAAACCGCTGTAATGTTCAAGTCTGTGTGTTCAAACCCACTTCCTCAGCGCGATGTCGGCTTTGGAACAGAGACACGATCCATTTACGAGAAACGCTCGAGAAAAGTGCGTCCTGGTGCTGCTGATGGTGACAGACTTTACGAAGGCGCCGTCTCTTGTCTTGAAGTGTCGAGTGTCCATTTTCCCTCCAGGTCTTGAGGTAAAGCGTGTCCCAAAGGCCGGACAAGTTCTAGAGTTTGGAGGAGCTGGTTGGCGATAAGTTTGAAGGTGATGTGTCGGAAAGACTTCGACTGAGAGAGACTGTTAGTGGAATAGATGTTTAGTGTTAAGCCACAAAACAAGGGCCACAGAGCAGAGTCCTGTGTTTTTCTGGCAGCTGGGAGCATTATGTGAACTGAACCGACCCCTTTATAACAGAGAACTATCACCATGATCTAACTCAGAGCTGTAATTTGATCTACGCATGTTTGAGTAATGCTTCTTTGTTCAGTATTTGACGCTTGAGTTTGCAGAAATGTCAGTTTTTCTGGACTTGTTGTGTTTGTTTTTAAATTTATGTGGATCATATACACAGGGTCTGAAAATGTCACAAAAAAAAACCTTTTTCAACAATAAAAAACACTGCTTCTTATAGTGAAAAGACACTGAGCCACTATCACTTCAGCAGTTTAACAGGAAGTGAATGGAGCTGTTTCTATTAATAATCAGATTCAGATCAATATTCCTGTTTACTATGAGCAGAATGTCAGACACTGATCTACACGTTATAGTTTAATACAAAACTACTCCAAAAGATACGGCTCCTTCTTACAGCTGTTTTCTTAAAAGTTTTAAATTAAGGTCATACTGTCATGTAATTTCATCGTAGAATCATGTTAAAACGTGATACAGATTTTTACTTCAGTCCAGATTTAACAGTTGTAATATACATTTCTTTCTTCTACAATAGAGTCGTCTTCTTTATCTGTGGGTGGTGGGTGGAGAGGGAATTATAACACAAAATAAAACAACAAAGACACAGGGGGCACCATAAATGTGAATGAGGAGTGTGGTTGCTTCTGTCGTTCATCACTATTTGGTGAATAATGACTTTGTTGTGAAATGTCATTTAACTAAACTCATGCAGTCAAAATATCACAGGTCAGAGTGTCACTGTTTCTGGTCATTGTGACATTGATAATATTCTGTCTTATCTACAAAATTTAGAAATTACCCAAACTTGATCATCATTTTGTCATGATCCACGTCCTGCTGTCTCTGTTTCCTGCCTCCTGTGTTCTCCTCACCCCCTCCCTCACCTGTCTCCGGCGCTGGGCGGAGCTCTGGCTCCTCCCACACGCACCTGCAGCTCATTGGCGCTGATCAGCACCACCTGCGCGGATAAAGAGGGCCAGCTCCAGTGACTCGGGGCAAGTCCGTCTGCGTACCAACGTAGATACTCTGTCTTGTTGTTTGATTGCTGCATGTCTCGCTTTTTGTATACTTATTGGATTTTTGCTGCTCCTTCAGACTCCTGCTCCCGGATTCTCCCAGTTCCTGCGCCTCTGGTCCAGCTCCTGCCTCCCGCCTCGTCTCCCCGGTATAGTCCTGCTTTGTCTCGTCCTCTCACCTACCTGTACCTGGCTCACGGCTCCTGCTCTTCACTCTTACCTGCTCCTCGCTCCTGGCTCCTCGTCCTGCTCCTGTGTCTCCTGTTCCCGTTGGCCCTGTTTCCAGCCTTATTGATCGTAACCTTTTCACTATTGTAAATAAACACTGTTAAACCGCTCCTGGTCTGCACTTTGGTCCACCTCACACCCCACATCACGACACATTTATTTTGTGTAAATAATAAATCACAATTATTTCTTTACCTGCGTGTCACTAGTTTTTCACTGTTCAGAGACATTAGGAGACAGTTCAGTTGAAAAAGTCAAGACTTTCTTACATTTTAAAAAAAACATTGTCGCAAGCCACTTTGTCCAGGGGAGGTGGCACGTAACGAAATGATGTTTTAACCGGGGCGCAGAACAAAACAGGGGTGTGTGGAGACGTGATCAGAAAAATTTATAAAGTAAATTTATTCTTACAAAAAGTGTTCAAAAATGAATACAAAGTAAACAGCGAGTTCCAGGTGCGGATCTGGTTCAATGAGGCAAAGCCAAATAGGACGAGTCGGTAACACTTCCCCCATAAAATGGAGGCTACACCCCCATGATTAAAAGCCCAAAGATTTTTTTTTTTTTCAGAAGGATGTAATCCTTGAAAACAGATTAAATTAAGTTAAACGGATTAAAAAAGGACATTAAAAGGATATAGGTGCCCATCAGACCTCAGTCTCGCAAGAGGGCATCAGTCACAACATTGTCCTTCCCCTTCTTGTGCCGGATGGTGATGTTATAGCCTTGGGCCAGCAGTGCCCACTGCATCAGCTGCTGGTTCTGGTTATACAGCTGTGCTAGAAACACAAGAGGGTTGTGCTCTGTGGACACAGAGACTGGGACATTGGTGGATCCGACATAAACATTAAAATGTTGGAGGGCAAAGAGCATGGTCAAAGTCTCCTTCTTGATGGTGGAGTAGTTGAGCTGGTGTTTCTTGAATTTGGTAGCGAAGTATGAGACTGGATGGGGGACACCAGCCTCATCATCTTGTACCAACACCGCTCCAACTCCAGTGGCACTAACATCCACCTCTAAACTGAAAGGTTTTGTAAAATCAGGGGCAGAGAGGACTGGGGCACTGCAAAAAGTGACTTTGCTTCTTGGAAAGCACTTTCGCACTCAGCTGTCCAAATGAAGAGGGCAGAGGAACTAAAGAGGGGAGCAACTAACACCGAAATTTTTTTTACAGAAACACACGGTAATAGCCAGCTAACCCTAAAAAAACGTCGCAACTCTCTACGGGTGGTAGAAGTAGGGTTGGCAGCCTCAACAGGTCGTACCTGTCCCGACCAACTACTTTTCCCAGGTAAGTTACAGTAGCACTACCAAAGTCACATTTGGCCAAGTTCAGGGTCAAGTTTGCTTGAGACAACCACTTAAAAACCTCATATAAGATGCAGATGTGTTTGGGCCAGGTATCCAAGTAAATGACAATATCGTCCAAGTAAACGTTACAATTGGGGACATCAACCAATAATGTCAATACAGTCCTCCATACGTGGCAAAGGAAAGGAATCTGGTACAGTGACTGCATTCATTTTCCTGAAGTGCAAGCAAAATCGCGAAGTGCCGTCTGACTCGGGAGCAAGAAGACAGGGAGAAGTCCAAGGACTGTAACTGGGTTTGGCCAAGTCATTGTCTAACAAGTACTCCACCTTTTTTTTGACAGCCTCACGCTTGGTCAAAGGACAACGACAGGCATGCTGCAGCAGGCCCTACATCAATGTCATGCGCGAGTACATTAGTGCGAGAAGGGGAGTCACCAAACAATCAGGGGTAAGATTACAATAAAGCCAGGATGTCATGACGTTGGTCTTCCCAGAGATATGAGAGATTGGTGCCTAAACTCGACATAAACTCAGAGTTAGACAAATGACCACACTGTTGGGCAACACTAGGCTCTTCTAAATCCTCCTCAGCTGACATTTCAATGATCCAGGTGAGACGCAAGGCACAGCTAAAAGGGACTGAGCTGGGTTCTCTTCCCTTGAATGGAAAAGCTTGAGCATTTTAACATGACAGAGCCTGGTTTTCCTCTTTCTCCCAGAGGTAAGAATAAGGCACTTTTTTCTCAACAACATAGGAGCCAGAGAAACAGGCTGAGAGAGCAGAGCCAACAGTAGGAAGCAACACCAACACTTTATCACCAGGCTTGAAGTGACATGCCACAGCCTTTTTGTCAAAACAGCTCTTCATACTAGCCTGTGATGAAGAGAGAGCTTCCTTAGCCAACTTGGTGGTCTGCTCTAACCATTCTCTGCATTTGGAAACATAATCTGACACATTCCCTGTGGACACTGATGCAGTCAAAAGCTTCTCCTTGAGCACTTTTAGTGGACCGCGGACCACTTTTGGGTTTGACATGGGTTCTTTTCACTTTAGAGCATCAGATTCAGCTATGAGATGGCCAGTTTTGGGGCAATAGAGACATTGCTTTGGCTTCTCAGATTTAGCGGCTTGCTGGAGCATAGTCACTTTTTGCTCATTTAAATAAATGAGAATATGCTCAGAAAGATAGTTTTTAAAATCTTCAATTAAGAGCAACTCACGCAGAGACACAAACGTGCCGCCTTTACTAACGGAGCACCACTTGTCACGTAACAGACTCTTTTCACGAGCGAAATCCACAAAACTCTGACTGAATGATTTTCTTAGCCCTCTAAAATGCTGTCTGTATGCGTCAGGCACAAGTTCATAAGCACGCAAGATTGCACTGTTTCATTTGTCATAATTTAAACTGTCAGAAATTGACAATGACGCACAGACTTCTAAAGATTTTTTTTGCTTAATTTACATTGCAGCAAAATAACCCAGACATTCCTTGGCAATGCGCTCGAAAGGCCCGAAGTAGGACTCTACCTCGCTGTCGCAGAAAACGGGGACAAGCTGGATGTTTTTAGTTACGTCAAATAAATCGTGCGAACAATCACAACATCCGTAACAGAACTCCGTGCTTGCAGCTCTAACTGATTCGGTCTCCAACTTTTTCACCTCTGTAGCGTCCTCCAACTCTTGTCACTTTATCACCAAAGTAAGTTCCTAGTCTGTGAGCTCTGCTCACGGAAAATGGCAATAAAACTTCTTCTGATTCTGATTCTGATTCTGACTTTAGCTCAGTTTCACGTCTGAGCCGAAACGTGATGATTACGTTGATGAGCTGCAGGTGCGCGCGGGAGGAGCCGGGAACTCCACCCAGCTCCGGAGTCAGGCAAGGGAGGTGGCAGGAGAACACAGGACACACAGCAGAGACAGGAACAGGAACAGGTGGATCATGACAGTACCCCCCCTTCCCCCATAATCATCACCACCTGCCGTGGATAAGAGGAGCCGGGACCTGACATTCGGTGCTAGATCGTCTGCATGTCAAACGTGACTAACCTAGCTCTGCTTTGTTTGCTCGTTGCCTCTTTGCTTCACTCACTGGAATATTTTTGATCCTTCTAGACTCCCGCATCCTGCTCATTCCTGCTCCGCTGTCTCTGCCTCCGCCCTGGACCCTGCTCCCTGCCTGGTATCATGTGTCTTGCCTCTTGTCTCCCTGTTCCCTGGACTCTGGCTCTCGCTCTGCATCTCGCTCTGCTCGGCCTCTACCTTCATTGTTTGAATTTAAATTTCACTTTTTGTAAATAAACACTGTTAAACTGCCCTGAGTTGTGCGTTTTGGTCCGATCACCTCTGACTTTACTACAGTGCAAAACTTACGATCTCGATTGGAAGAAAGTTATCAGCTTGCTCTAAAGAATGCTGAGAAAAATGCTGCATGGAACAAAAATCGGTTTGATCAACAAATCACTCCATCAAGTCTTGAGAGAGGAGATCAAGTTTTGGTTCGGAATGTTCGGCTCGGCGGCAAGAATAAACTGAAGGATAAATGGGAGAGAGTCGTTGGTGACTTACCTGTGTATACAGTACGACCAGAACATGATGCAAGTGGCCCAAGTCGAACTCTGCACCGCGATCTCCTGCTCCCATGTGGGTTCCTCCCAGTTTCTGCCAATTCTGACACTCCAGCTTCTAAACCTGTTCGCAAGCCTCGAACACGCAGCCAGCCACATGCTGATGATTCCGATGGTGATCCGGGAGAGGAAGATGCCGAGTTGAATGCTCCTTATTTTTACATCCACCCAACAGTCAAGGATGTAATTACTCTTTCGCCTGCCAAGTCCAAACCTACTGTACCTGATCTCCGACCATCGTCCGATGCTACAGATCCAAAATCTCCTGCTGCCCCAACCAACTTACCTGAACCCAACACCAATCCTTCTGTTGCTTCTGAAGATCCTCAACCTGAGAACGAACCAGTAAACCTCTTACCTGAAACCGAAGATGATCCACTATCTGGAGAACCAGTGCCACATGCCCAGGCAGAGACACTCCCAAATTTGATTGAAACAACATCGTTCAACCGAGCTGCGGAACCCGCTGATGTCGCTAGCTCAGATGACACTGACCAAACTATTCGTCGATCTACTAGGCAGCGACAACTGCCTAAACGCTTCCAGTCCTCCGCCTTAGGTAACCCTCTGGTTTCCGTTGTACAGACACTGTTTCATACTCTAGCTAACGTCTATAGCGATGCGCTGAGCCACCTTTCCCAGTCACGTATTCAAATAGTATAGCATTCACCGGGAGTTGCATGGGCTAAAGGGAGGAGGGTGTAAACTGGGTGAAATATGCGGATTTCCAACCAATCATATCAGCTCTCTCTCCTGCTCCACTCTGCTGTGTCCCTCGCACACAGGTGCGCCCGCTCACGTGACTCGTTGTGGCCAATCAGGGCCACATATTAGCTGGCAGCTGCACACACCCACAGCAGTGCGAGGCGCGAGCAGCATGAGGAGCCAGAAGGTTTTTAACTTCTCATTTGCCGTTATTTCATTACAATAATACTCCATTTTCATCCAACCCACTCTTTACCATAGGTACTGATAATCGAGCCGATGCGACATCAGGAATGAGCTTTGATTTCGTGATTTACAGGGGAATTGTTGAGTACGGTTTGTTTACTAGCGCTAGCTTAGCGCGCTGTACTTATATCGAGGAGTTAGCATTGGGTTTTAAACCCAGGTTTCGCCAATGGTTTTACATAAATACTATGAAACTTGTGTCGAGTATTTTGCTAACTTATATCATGTTATTGTCACTGTCATATGAATTTTAAGCTTTACTTTGTAAATGTTAATGTCTGTGTTTAAATGCACATCTGCACTTTATGCACCTTAACTTGCATTGCACATTGTCATGATCCACATGTTCCTGTCCTTTGTTTTGCCTCCTGTGTTCTCCTTTCCCCCTGCCTCACCTGCCTGATTCCGGAGCTGGGCGGAGTCCTGGCTCCTCCCGCGTGCACCTGCAGCCCATCAGCACAATCAGCACCACCTGCCGTGGATAAGAAGAGCCAGGACCAGACACTCAGTGGCAGATCATCCACGTGTCAATGTGACTACTCCAGCTCAGTTTTTTTGAATGTTGTACTTAACTTTTTCTGAGTCTTACTGGATTTTTGCTGCTCCCTCAGATTCCTGATCTCTGGACTGTCCCAGCTCCCTCACCTCTGGCTCCATTCCCGATCCCGCCTCATCATCCCGGTATTGTCTCGTCCTTGTCTTCTCGTCACACCCTAGACTCTGGCTCTTACCTGCACTCTGCTCCCACTCCTGCTTCCTGGATCCTACCTGCTCCTCGTCCCTGGCTCCGCTCTCCGCTCCTGTGTCTCCGGCTCCCGTCCTGCTCTCCGCCTCCAACCTCGGCTCCTGCTCGTCCCAGCCTGGCTACCATTATTATTGAACATTTATTGTACTTTGTAAAATAAACACTGTTAAACCGTCCCGAGTTCTGCACTCTTCGGTCCACCTTTCCTGCCCCTTACGACACACATTGTATTAAGGTTTGTTATTCATTCATGATATGATTGGAACTAGCAATTGCTATTTGATTTTACTGAAACTGACATATTTGTGTAAACTGAACTTTATTGACTGAGACCATGGTCCTATGTTCATACAGGCCAGGTGCTCATTTTCGGATGGTGAGCTACAGATTAACCCTTGAGCCTAAAATCTGGAAACTTTCTGCACTGAACTGCACCTGCTCTGATCGGGCCGGGTAAGCGGCTTATCATAGCCCAGTTTTTGCCTCGCACCTCCTTACCTCTGCTCCTTATCGCTACTCCACCTCCTCTTTACACCTCCACTACACCTCCACTCCACCTCCACCTTGAACACTTCCCTCACCCTCCTGGCCTCTTGAGAAGGGTTGTTGGCTCCCATCCGCCTCACATCTGGGAGTGGTTCCTCTCCTTGTGCTCCAGCTGCCCTCAGTGCAGGGGTGTGTGCCGCTGCTGTCGCCCTCATGAAGTTGTGGAGGAGACAGGTTGCCTTCACACAGTAGTTTCAGGGTGGATTTCCACTTCCCGGTGAAACACTCTCCACTGCGATGTCCAGATGCCAAATGCATCTTCCACTACCAACCGTGCCCTAGAGAGGCGGTAGTTGAAGATGCGCTCCTCAAGGGTAAGGCCACCATCATATGTCTCTGCCATGGAAAGGCCTCATCTGCCACAAAGACATGGGGCTGGGGTCCTCTATGGTCAGCTCCAGGCAGCTGTTGGTCAGGGGGTAGCTGAAGGGCGCCCTCACGTAAAGCCTGACCAAACGCAGAGTTGGCCAAGATCCCCCCATCACTTGTCCAGCCAGACCCACCCACATCTATTACCCTGAACCTGTACCGGGCGTCAGCAATGGCCAGTAAGACCAGGGAGTGATCCCCCTTATAGTTAAAAAAGAGAGATCCTGAGTTGGGGGGTGCCTTTAATGTCACGTGCTTCCCATCCACAGCCCCCAAGCAGAGAGGGAAGTTCCACAGCTCCTCAAACTCCTCTGCTATAGACATCCACTCTTCAGCTGTGGGCACAGCCATAAAGTCCTCCACCAGGGACTCCCACCAGGGACTCCCACCAGGGACTCCCAGATGGCTGTTGCCTCATCTGGGATGATGGTGGAGACTGTGGACACACCAACCCTGAAGCTGCTCCCAAATGTCCGGTAGGAGTCCCCAGTGGCAAGATACCTGAGCAACAAAAATAGTCAATGTAATGCACCTGTACTAAAATATGCTACAATAATACAAATAATACAATACAAATGTACTACAGTCTAAACTGAAAACATGAACGCTTTACAAATGAGGCCTATTTTATATGAATATAATAAAATGCTGGTTTCACACAAATACCACAAAAGACCTATTTGCAGCAGCCAGAACAACTAAAAATACTAAGCTACTTTTAATTGCTAAAACGTGAATACTAAATAAATTATTATTATTATTGCACTCAGAATTGTTAATATTTATATGCGCTAACCGAAGACAGATGGACAGGCTCTGCAGCTGGAATCGAGCGCCTGTAGTTGGTGTCCTGGTACGTTATCCGCACCAATGCAGGACAGCAGGTCATCGAGCTGGGCCTGGGTCACACGGAAATACCGCTGGAAGCGCTGATCATCCAGACGGAGATCCTGAAGCAAGTGATGGAACTCGCTAAACTCCGAACACCTCTGAATTATGTCGTGAACCCAGACACGCCGCCGCCGCCGAGCCGATCGCCTCCATTGATGACTTTTGTGCAGTAAATACACCAAAGCTATTCTCTCAACATGGTCTGTCATTGTGCACAAAAAGAGCGGGAAAACACTTGACGCGCGTCCAAGTTGTCTGTCCTCACATGCACAGGCGTCCAGCGAGTTTTTGACGCCACGGTGTTAAGGCAGCATTAGACCTTTCCCCGAGTTCTGTCTCTTTGGTCCCTCTGTCATTCTGTCGTTATGACAAGATGTGGTAGAAATGTTAGTATTGTGTGTTGCTTTTCCATTGTCCAAGACAACTTTACGAAGTGTTAAAGCCTCACTGTTTTTTTTTGTTTTTTTTTTTGGTTGGGACAGTGCATGTTGATGAACAGACATGACATGACAGACATGAATGTAAACACGCCGGGTTATAGCCAGAGGCTAATTTCCATCCGTTGTCCCAAGGGCTGGGGTAGGTGGGTTAAGTGTCTTGCCCAAGGACACAACGACAGCATTCATCTGTGAGGGCTGGAATTGCACCGCCAACCTTCAAGTCAGTGGATCTAACCACTCAACCAATGATGTTTATGTAGAGAGCGGGGATTTGAACCGTCAACCTTCGGATCAGTGACAAACACTCAGCCAACTGAGCTACTGTCGCCCAATCCTTTAATCCCACAGACATAAGTTCCTTTGTGTTTTTTTCCATCACAGACAACAGAGGTGTTCACCTCAGGGCTCTGGTCCCACTGCAGCAGACAGTCTGTGTGTAGTGGAACTGTTTGTTCACCGGCGAAGACATAATAAACCCACACAGACATTCTTTGATGATTTGGTTTTATTTTACAGATCATTTCTCAACACCCTGGTTTAGTCCTGGTTCAGTCCTGGTTCAGTCCTTGTTCAGTCCTGGATTAGTCCTGGTTTAGTCCTGGTTTAGTCCTGGTTCAGTCCTGGTTCAGTCCTTGTTCAGTCCTGGATTAGTCCTGGTTTAGTCCTGGTTTAGTCCTGGTTCAGTCCTGGTTTAGTCCTGGTTCAGTCCTGGTTCAGTCCTGGATTAGTCCTGGTTTAGTCCTGGTTTAGTCCTGGTTCAGTCCTGGTTTAGTCCTGGTTCAGTCCTGGTTTAGTCCTGGTTCAGTCCTGGATTAGTCCTGGTTCAGTCCTGGTTTAGTCCTGGTTCAGTCCTGGTTTAGTCCTGGTTCAGTCCTGGTTCAGTCCTGGTTTAGTCCTGGTTCAGTCCTGGATTAGTCCTGGTTCAGTCCTGGTTTAGTCCTGGTTCAGTCCTGGTTTAGTCCTGGTTCAGTCCTGGTTCAGTCCTGGTTTAGTCCTGGTTTAGTCCTGGTTGAGTCCTGGTTGAGTCCTGGTTCAGTCCTGGTTTAGTCCTGGTTCAGTCCTGGTTTAGTCCTGGTTCAGTCCTGGATTAGTCCTGGTTCAGTCCTGGTTCAGTCCTGGTTTAGTCCTGGTTCAGTCCTGGTTCAGTCCTGGTTTAGTCCTGGTTCAGTCCTGGATTAGTCCTGGTTTAGTCCTGGTTTAGTCCTGGTTTAGTCCTGGTTCAGTCCTGGATTAGTCCTGGATTAGTCCTGGTTTAGTCCTGGTTCAGTCCTGGTTCAGTCCTGGTTTAGTCCTGGTTTAGTCCTGGTTTAGTCCTGGTTCAGTCCTGGTTCAGTCCTGGTTCAGTCCTGGTTCAGTCCTGGTTTAGTCCTGGTTTTAGTCCTGGTTTAGTCCTGGTTCAGTCCTGGTTCAGTCCAGTCCTGGTTCAGTCCTGGTTTCAGTCCTGGTTCAGTCCTGGTTTAGTCCTGGATTAGTCCTGGTTTAGTCCTGGTTCAGTCCTGGTTCAGTCCTGGTTCAGTCCTGGTTCAGTCCTGGTTTAGTCCTGGTTTAGTCCTGGTTTAGTCCTGGTTCAGTCCTGGTTCAGTCCTGGTTTAGTCCTGGTTTAGTCCTGGTTCAGTCCTGGTTCAGTCCTGGTTCAGTCCTGGTTCAGTCCTGGTTTAGTCCTGGTTTAGTCCTGGTTTAGTCCTGGTTCAGTCCTGGTTCAGTCCTGGTTTAGTCCTGGTTCAGTCCTGGTTCAGTCCTGGTTCAGTCCTGGATTAGTCCTGGATTAGTCCTGGTTTAGTCCTGGTTCAGTCCTGGTTCAGTCCTGGTTCAGTCCTGGTTTAGTCCTGGTTTAGTCCTGGTTTAGTCCTGTATGATGTGTTTTAGTCCTGGGTTTAGTCCTGGTTTAGTCCTGGTTCAGTCCTGGTCCTGGTTCAGTCCTGGTTCAGTCCTGGTTCAGTCCTGGTTTAGTCCTGGTTTAGTCCTGGTTCAGTCCTGGTTTAGTCCTGGTTCAGTCCTGGTTCAGTCCTGGTTTAGTCCTGGTTCAGTCCTGGTTTAGTCCTGGTTCAGTCCTGGATTAGTCCTGGTTCAGTCCTGGTTCAGTCCTGGTTTAGTCCTGGTTCAGTCCTGGTTCAGTCCTGGTTTAGTCCTGGTTTAGTCCTGGTTTAGTCCTGGTTTAGTCCTGGTTTAGTCCTGGTTTAGTCCTGGTTTCAGTCCTGGATTGGTTCAGTCCTGGATTCAGTCCTGGTTTAGTCCTGGTTTCAGTCCTGGTTCAGTCCTGGTCCCTGGTTTAGTCCTGGTTTAGTCCTGGTTCAGTCCTGGTTCAGTCCTGGTTCAGTCCTGGTTCAGTCCTGGTTCAGTCCTGGTTTAGTCCTGGTTTAGTCCTGGTTTAGTCCTGGTTCAGTCCTGGTTCAGTCCTGGTTTAGTCCTGGTTCAGTCCTGGTTCAGTCCTGGTTCAGTCCTGGATTAGTCCTGGATTAGTCCTGGTTTAGTCCTGGTTCAGTCCTGGTTCAGTCCTGGTTCAGTCCTGGTTTAGTCCTGGTTTAGTCCTGGTTTAGTCCTGGTTCAGTCCTGGTTCAGTCCTGGTTTAGTCCTGGTTCAGTCCTGGTTCAGTCCTGGTTTAGTCCTGGTTCAGTCCTGGTTCAGTCCTGGTTCAGTCCTGGTTTAGTCCTGGTTTAGTCCTGGTTTTAGTCCTGGTTCAGTCCTGGTTCAGTCCTGGTTCAGTCCTGGTTTCCTGTCCTGGTTTAGTCCTGGTTTAGTCCTGGTTCAGTCCTGGTTCAGTCCTGGTTTAGTCCTGGTTCAGTCCTGGTTCAGTCCTGGTTCAGTCCTGGTTCAGTCCTGTTTAGTCCTGGTTTAGTCCTGGTTTAGTCCTGGTTCAGTCCTGGTTTCAGTCCTGGTTTAGTCCTGGTTCAGTCCTGGTTCAGTCCTGGTTCAGTCCTGGTTTAGTCCTGGATTAGTCCTGGTTTAGTCCTGGTTCAGTCCTGGTTCAGTCCTGGTTCAGTCCTGGTTTAGTCCTGGTTTAGTCCTGGTTTTAGTCCTGTATGAGTGTGTTTAGTCCTGGTTTAGTCCTGGTTTAGTCCTGGTTCAGTCCTGGTTCAGTCCTGGTTCAGTCCTGGTTTAGACCTGGTTTAGTCCTGGTTTAGTCCTGGTTTAGTCTGGTTAGTCCTGGTTCAGTCCTGGTTCAGTCCTGGTTCAGTCCTTGTTCAGTCCTGGTTTAGTCCTGGTTTAGTCCTGGTTTAGTCCTGGTTCAGTCCTGGTTTAGTCCTGGTTCAGTCCTGGTTCAGTCCTGGTTAGTCCTGGTTTAGTCCTGGTTTAGTCCTGGTTCAGTCCTGGTTTAGTCCTGGTTCAGTCCTGGTTTAGTCCTGGTTCAGTCCTGGATTAGTCCTGGTTCAGTCCTGGTTTAGTCCTGGTTTTTAGTCCTGGTTCAGTCCTGGTTCAGTCCTGGTTTAGTCCTGGTTTAGTCCTGGTTTAGTCCTGGATTTAGTCCTGTTCAGTCCTGGTTTAGTCCTGGTTCAGTCCTGGTTCAGTCCTGGTTCAGTCCTGGTTAGTCCTGGTTTAGTCCTGGTTTCCTGGTCCTGGTTCAGTCCTGGTTCAGTCCTGGTTTAGTCCTGGTTCAGTCCTGGTTCAGTCCTGGTTCAGTCCTGGTTCAGTCCTGGTTTAGTCCTGGTTCAGTCCTGGTTCAGTCCTGGTTCAGTCCTGGTTTAGTCCTGGTTTAGTCCTGGTTTAGTCCTGGTTTAGTCCTGGTTTAGTCCTGGTTTAGTCCTGGTTTAGTCCTGGTTCAGTCCTGGTTCAGTCCTGGTTCAGTCCTGGTTCAGTCCTGGTTTAGTCCTGGTTTAGTCCTGTTTAGTCCTGGTTCAGTCCTGGTTTAGTCCTGGTTCCCTGGTTCAGTCCTGGTTCAGTCCTGGTTCAGTCCTGGTTTAGTCCTGGTTCAGTCCTGGTTCAGTCCTGGTTCAGTCCTGGTTCAGTCCTGGTTCAGTCCTGGTTTAGTCCTGGTTTAGTCCTGGTTTAGTCCTGGTTTAGTCCTGGTTCAGTCCTGGTTCAGTCCTGGTTCAGTCCTGGTTTAGTCCTGGTTTAGTCCTGGTTTAGTCCTGGTTCAGTCCTGGTTTAGTCCTGGTTTAGTCCTGGTTCAGTCCTGGTTCAGTCCTGGTTCAGTCCTGGTTCAGTCCTGGTTTAGTCCTGGTTTAGTCCTGGTTCAGTCCTGGTTCAGTCCTGGTTTAGTCCTGGTTCAGTCCTGGTTCAGTCCTGGTTCAGTCCTGGTTTAGTCCTGGATTAGTCCTGGTTTAGTCCTGGTTCAGTCCTGGTTCAGTCCTGGTTTAGTCCTGGTTTAGTCCTGGTTTAGTCCTGGTTCAGTCCTGGTTCAGTCCTGGTTTAGTCCTGGTTTAGTCCTGGTTTAGTCCTGGTTTAGTCCTGTATGATGTGTTTAGTCCTGGTTTAGTCCTGGTTTAGTCCTGGTTCAGTCCTGGTTTAGTCCTGGTTTAGTCCTGGTTTAGTCCTGGTTTAGTCCTGGTTTAGTCCTGGTTCAGTCCTGGTTCAGTCCTGGTTCAGTCCTGGTTAGTCCTGGTTTAGTCCTGGTTAGTCCTGGTTCAGTCCTGGTTTAGTCCTGGTTCAGTCCTGGTTTAGTCCTGGTTTAGTCCTGGTTTAGTCCTGGTTTAGTCCTGGTTTAGTCCTGGTTTAGTCCTGGTTCAGTCCTGGTTCAGTCCTGGTTCAGTCCTGGTTTAGTCCTGGTTCAGTCCTGGTTTAGTCCTGGTTCAGTCCTGGTTTAGTCCTGGTTCAGTCCTGGTTCAGTCCTGGTTCAGTCCTGGTTCAGTCCTGGATTAGTCCTGGTTTAGTCCTGGTTTAGTCCTGGTTCAGTCCTGGTTTAGTCCTGGTTCAGTCCTGGTTCAGTCCTGGTTTAGTCCTGGTTTAGTCCTGGTTGAGTCCTGGTTCAGTCCTGGTTCAGTCCTGGTTTAGTCCTGGTTCAGTCCTGGTTTAGTCCTGGTTCAGTCCTGGTTTAGTCCTGGTTCAGTCCTGGTTCAGTCCTGGTTCAGTCCTGGTTCAGTCCTGGTTTAGTCCCGTTTAGTCCTGGTTTAGTCCTGGTTTAGTCCTGGTTTAGTCCTGGTTTAGTCCTGGTTTCAGTCCTGGTTAGTCCTGGTTAGTCCTGGTTTAGTCCTGGTTTAGTCCTGGTTTAGTCCTGGTTTAGTCCTGGTTTAGTCCTGGTTCAGTCCTGGTTTAGTCCTGGTTCAGTCCTGGTTTTAGTCCTGGTTCAGTCCTGGTTCTGGGTAGTCCTGGTTTAGTCCTGGTTTAGTCCTGTTTAGTCCTGGTTCAGTCCTGGTTTAGTCCTGGTTTAGTCCTGGTTCAGTCCTGGTTCAGTCCTGGTTCAGTCCTGGATTAGTCCTGGTTTAGTCCTGGTTTAGTCCTGGTTCAGTCCTGGTTCAGTCCTGGTTCAGTCCTGGTTTAGTCCTGGTTCAGTCCTGGTTCAGTCCTGGATTAGTCCTGGATTAGTCTGGTTTAGTCCTGGTTCAGTCCTGGTTCAGTCCTGGTTCAGTCCTGGTTCAGTCCTGGTTTAGTCCCTGGTTTAGTCCTGGTTCAGTCCTGGTTCAGTCCTGGTTTAGTCCTGGTTTAGTCCTGGTTTAGTCCTGGTTTCAGTCCTGGTTGAGTCCTGGTTTTAGTCCTGGTTAGTCCTGGTTTAGTCCTGGTCAGTCCTGGTTTAGTCCTGGTTTAGTCCTGGTTTAGTCCTGGTTTAGTCCTGGTTTAGTCCTGGTTCAGTCCTGGTTTAGTCCTGGTTTAGTCCTGGTTTAGTCCTGGTTCAGTCCTGGTTTAGTCCTGGTTAGTCCTGGTTTAGTCCTGGTTTAGTCCTGGTTCAGTCCTGGTTTAGTCCTGGTTCAGTCCTGGTTTAGTCCTGGTTTAGTCCTGGTTTAGTCCTGGTTTAGTCCTGGTTCAGTCCTGGTTCAGTCCTGGTTTAGTCCTGGTTTAGTCCTGGTTTAGTCCTGGTTTAGTCCTGGTTCAGTCCTGGTTTAGTCCTGGTTTAGTCCTGTTTAGTCATGTTTAGTCCTGGTTTAGTCCTGGTTTTAGTCCTGGTTCAGTCCTGGTTCAGACCTGGTTTTAGTCCTGGTTTAGTCCTGGTTTAGTCCTGGTTTTAGTCCTGGTTTAGTCCTGGTTTCAGTCCTGGTTTAGTCCTGGTCCGTCCCTGGTTTAGTCCTGGTTAGTCCTGGTTAGTCCTGGTCTAGTCCTGGTTCAGTCCTGTTTAGTCCTGGTTTAGTCCTGGTTTAGTCCTGGTTCAGTCCTGGTTAGTCCTGGTTCAGTCCTGGTTTAGTCCTGGTTTTAGTCCTGGTTTTAGTCCTGGTTAGTCCTGGTTTAGTCCTGGTTCAGTCCTGGTTTAGTCCTGGTTTAGTCCTGGTTTAGTCCTGTTTCAGTCCTGGTTTAGTCCTGGTTTAGTCCTGGTTCAGTCCTGGTTTAGTCCTGGTTTAGTCCTGGTTTAGTCCTGGTTCAGTCCTGGTTTAGTCCTGGTTTAGTCCTGGTTTAGTCCTGGTTCAGTCCTGGTTTAGTCCTGGTTTAGTCCTGGTTTAGTCCTGGTTTAGTCCTGGTTCAGTCCTGGTTTAGTCCTGGTTTGGTTCAGTCCTGGATTAGTCCTGGTTCAGTCCTGGTTCAGTCCTGGTTCAGTCCTGGTTCAGTCCTGGTTTAGTCCTGGTTCAGTCCTGGATTAGTCTGGTTTAGTCCTGGTTAGTCCTGGTTTAGTCCTGGTTCAGTCCTGGATTAGTCCTGGATTAGTCCTGGTTTAGTCCTGGTTCAGTCCTGGTTCAGTCCTGGTTTAGTCCCTGGTTTAGTCCTGGTTCAGTCCTGGTTCAGTCCTGGTTTAGTCCTGGTTCAGTCCTGGTTCAGTCCTGGTTCAGTCCTGGTTTTTCAGTCCTGGTTTAGTCTGGTTTAGTCCTGGTTTCAGTCCTGGTTCAGTCCTGGTTTAGTCCTGGTTCAGTCCTGGTTCAGTCCTGTTCAGTCCTGGATCCTGATTAGTCCTGGTTTTAGTCCTGGTTTAGGTCCTGGTTCAGTCCTGGTTCAGTCCTGGTTTAGTCCTGGTTCAGTCCTGGTTCAGTCCGGTTCAGTCCTGGATTAGTCCTGGTTTAGTCCTGGTTTAGTCCTGGTTCAGTCCTGGTTCAGTCCTGGTTCAGTCCTGGTTTAGTCCTGGTTTAGTCCTGGATTAGTCCTGGTTCAGTCCTGGTTTAGTCCTGGTTTAGTCCTGGTTTAGTCCTGGTTAGTCCTGGTTTAGTCCTGGTTTTTTTAGTCCTGGTTTAGTCCTGGTTTAGTCCTGGTTCAGTCCTGGTTTAGACCTGGTTTAGACCTGGTTTAGTCCTGGTTTAGTCCTGGTTTAGTCCTGGTTTAGTCCTGTATGGTTTTTAGTCCTGGTTTAGTCCTGGTTTAGTCCTGGTTTAGTCCTGGTTTAGACCTGGTTAGTCCTGGTTTAGTTCCTGGTTTAGTCCTGGTTTTAGTCCTGGTTAGTCCTGGTTCAGTCCTGGTTTAGACCTGGTTTAGTCCTGGTTCTGTCCTGGTTTAGTCCTGGTTCTAGTCCTGTAGGAATGTGTTTAGTCCTGGTTTAGTCCTGGTTCAGTCCTGTTTAGTCCAGGTCTAGTCCTGGTTTAGTCCTGGTCTAGTCCTGTATGATGTGTTTAGTCCTGGTTTAGTCCTGGTTTAGTCCTGGTTCAGTCCTGGTTTAGACCTCCTGTTTAGTCCTGGTTTGGTTAGTTCAGTCCTGGTTTAGTCCTGTATGATTGGTTTAGTCCTGGTTTAGTCCTGGTTGAGTCCTGGTTTAGTCCTGGTTTAGTCTCAGACACAGCTCAGTCCTGGTCTAGTAGTCCTGTTTTCAGTCCTGGTTAGTCCTGGTTGAAGTGTGTTTCAGTCCCTGGTTTAGTCCTGGTTTAGTCCTGGTTCAGTCCTGGTTTAGACCTGGTTTAGTCCTGGTTTAGTCCTGGTTTAGTCCTGTATGTTTGTGAGTCCTGGTTTAGTCCTGGTTTAGTTCTGGTTTAGTCCTGGTTAAGACCTGGTTTAGTCTGGTTATAGTCCTGTTTCAGTCCTGTTTTAGACCTGGTTGTAGACCTGGTTTAGTCCTGGTTTAGTCTGGTTTAGTCCTGGTTTAGTCCTGGTTCAGTCCTGGTTTAGACCTGGTTTAGTCCTGGTTTAGTCCTGGTCTGTTCTGTATCTTCACTTTTACACCAGTAGAATATTTGTGATCAAAGGTTCAGTGTAATGTGGTGATGTGACCAGCAGAGGGAGACACACAGATCAGACTCGGGTGCAGGGCCGTAGACACATTTCTCAGTAACTCCACATCTGAGGCCTGTTGGTAAGAAGCAGGTTTAGTTTCAGTTTGGGCTAAGTTCAGGTTTTAGTTTGAGGAAAACTCAGTTTTCCTTTAATGCGTCTGAAAAGAGGTTTGGTTTAGTTCAGTGTGAATCACCATGGTAACAGACTCCACACGGCTCCTGCTTTGGACCAGGTAACAGTCCTGGTTTAGAAAAAACAACATGAGCACAGTGACATTTATAAAACTACAGACTGAGGAACAACTCTGTGTCTCTGTAAAATTTTTAGTTTTATTTCACAAAAGTGGTGAATGTTCCACAAGTAAAAGTCAGAACAGGCAAAGTTAATATATGCAAAAAATGAGAGAAATGAATAAATAAAAACACATGAAAACACTGTGTTCAAATAGACTCTTCTTCTTCTGATTCCAGCTCCTACATCATGGACCCACCTGGACCTGGCCCCGGGTCTAAACCCAGACCTGCTCCCAGCTCTGTGTCTCTGAAAAGTGACAGGTCAAAAGAACCTCCTCCTGTGTTTGGAGAGAATCCTCCTGAAGACCAGAGGTGAGACTCATTTTCACACGTCTTTTCACACTGACACAGTGAGTCGGGCTGTGACTGTCGACCTGCCTCCTCAGTCAGATCTTTGTCTCTCCAGAGGGTCAGACTCACACGGACAGAAGATGAAGGGATGAGGATGTTTCAGTGGGAGGGCTGCACATTTAAAATTTGCTAGGGGGCGCTGGAGAGCTGTTTTAAAAAATACCATATCATTAAATACATAATTGCTGTATTTATTTATTTTATTTTGCATGTACAATTAATAAAATCTACAAATAGTGTACGAGCCGTGATAAAGACCCTTGCAGCCCTGTGGAAGGACTCGCTTCAGGGGGAGAGCTGCACAGACCCTGGTGAGACATTTTTAAAGATCATTTTATCAGGTCACACACACAAACACTGTGTCTCTGTCCCGTGGTGTTTGCAAAAGTTACAGGGAACTTTTGATTCCAGATCGTCCTGAAGATGCGGCCTCAGTTTGAGCTCTAGATTTTGGTCATTTCATATTTCGATTCAAAATGGCCTCCACAGTGGAGATTTGCTGTGGCAGCTGGAGACTTTTTTTGCTGAGAGTAACATAAAGGGCAAATGTGGCAAATGTCACTAGTCTACGATAAACTACATGTATCTGCCCCATTATGACAGGGGGCGCTAGAGAGACATTTTTAAAGATAAAGGTTTAATTCACAGATCATTACGTCCAGATCATCAAAACACATGGGGCCTGTCTGAATCTGACAAACTAAAGATTTTTATACTTTGAAAAGTGCTGCTTGGTGAAGAGCTCGTTATGACACTTTCTTCTTCTTTTAAAACGTTTCTTGGCAGATTGGTCCTGATGATGCTGCCTCAGTTTCGAGTGCGTTGGATAAACCTCTAGAACAAGTTCATTAAAGTTCAGGGTGTAGACTTTGGACGTGGCTCCTCACAGTGGAGTTTGTTCAGAGTCACATAAACACGTTCATGCTCAGGCCCGAAAGGTTTTTAGTTTTTTTCATTTTTTACACTCAGCCATAAAAGTTGGATTAATGGGACTTAGTCACGTTGTGCCGTGTTATGAAGAGCCTCTCTGTAAATTCTTTCCTGCCCTGAGGACAGGAGGACAGTAGAACATTAGGACAGTAGAACATTAGGACAGTAGGACAGTAGAACAGAAGGACAGTAGAACATTAGGACAGTAGAACATTAGGACAGTAGAACATTAGGACAGTAGAACATTAGGACAGTAGAACAGAAGGACAGTAGAACATTAGGACAGTAGAACATTAGGACAGTAGAACAGAAGGACAGTAGAACATTAGGACAGTAGAACAGAAGGACAGTAGAACATTAGGACAGTAGAACATTAGGACAGTAGAACAGAAGGACAGTAGAACAGAAGGACAGTAGGACAGAAGGACAGTAGAACATTAGGACAGTAGAACATTAGGACAGTAGAACATTAGGACAGTAGAACAGTAGGACAGTAGAACATTAGGACAGTAGAACATTAGGACAGTAGGACAGAAGGACAGTAAACATTAGGACAGTAGAACAGTAGAACATTAGGACAGTAGAGCATAGAACATTAGGACAGTAGAACATTAGGACAGTAAGACAGAAGGACAGTAGAACATTAGGACAGTAGGACAGAAGGACAGTAGGACAGTAGGATAGTAGGACAGGGGGACAGTAGGACAGTAGGATAGTAGGACAGGAGGACAGTAGGACAGTAGGACAGGGGGACAGTAGGACAGTAGGATAGTACTCTCTGAGAATAAGATCGTTTGACGGGGACAGATCGTGTCCATCAGCGTTCTGATTTGAACGCTGCGCCTGGTTAGATTTGTTCCTGTTGCTCTGACGTCACGTCGGAAACGTCGTTACGCCTTGAAGTCCTCCCTTTGTCAACACTTTATTTCTACTCACTTTCCTGCTTAATTAGAATAAAAGGAGAAAATGTCTTCTCAAGAGTCCTGACGGGTTAAAGGTCAAGATGTAGAACTTTTATGAAGTAAAAAGCTATGAAATAGTTGAGGACAGTTTGCTGTTTTCAAATCTCCCCTGCAGCTCAGTATTGACACTTTTCTCAGTATTGACACATTTCTAAAAAAAACTGTTTTGTCTGTGAGAACTTCATGACATAACACGATCCAGACGCAGTCGTGACATCACAGCAAGTCAGACACTTATTTAACCTTCAGATCAACGTCCTCCACCATTTATCACTGACACACTTTATATTCCACGAGGACATCTGATGGAACCAACCTCAAAAATGAAGTTTGTCTAAAATGTTCTGACCAAAGTATCTGGTGCAGTTTGGAAAAACAACTCTTTGCTTTTTATCTGTACAAAATATAATAAATAAAAGACAAATAGCAGAGTCGAGATACAAATGTTCAGACTTTGGAGAAAGAAATATTACTCTGTGTTTGTTCATGAAATTATTATTGAAGCCATGCTTTAGTTTTTTCTTTTAAAGAAAGAATAAATAAGATTTTCTAAACAGGAGACACCTGTATGTTCTGTTCAAATAGACTCTTCTTCTTCTGATTCCAGCTCCTACATCATGGACCCACCTGGACCTGGCCCCGGGTCTAAACCCAGACCTGCTCCCAGCTCTGTGTCTCTGAAAAGTGACAGGTCAAAAGAACCTCCTCCTGTGTTTGGAGAGAATCCTCCTGAAGACCAGAGGTGAGACCTGCTTAATCCAGAGCTCATGATTTGAGGACAGCGCCACCTGCTGTTTGTCCTTTGTAACGAGTATATGGGCTGGTAACCAGAGTAGTAGTGGTAGTAGTGGAGTAGTAGTACTAATACTATGACCAAATCACTGGGCTAAGATCAGAAGACTAGGAAATGGACTCAGGAAGTGGACAGACACAGTGTGTAGTGGTTAAATAGTAACATGTTTTGGACAATAGACACAACATAGACAGACAATTCAGGACAGTTCAGACAAATCACAAAAAACAATCACTTAGTGCAGTACAGAGATGTGCAGTTCGGCTCGTTGACTTTCAAATGCCCCACAACCCCCGAGTTCAGTCATTATGCTGAAATTCAACCATTCAGTTAAGAAAAATGATGGAGGTAGGTTGTTGGCTAGATGTTGAGAGGTAGTTTGTCGAGGTGGAGTAGAGTAGAGTAGGAGTAGAAGCAGAGTGGAGGTGAAGTGGAGGCGGGGTGGAGGTGGAGGTGAAGTGGAGGTGGGGTGGAGGTGGAGGTGGAGGTGGAGTGGTGGAGGTGGGGGTGAGGTGAAGTGGAGGTGAGGTGAAGTGGAGGCGGGGTGGAGGTGAAGTGAAGGGAGGTGAAGTGGAGGTGGGGGTGAAGGGGTGGAAAGTGGAGGGGGTGGGGAAGTGGAGGTGAAGTGGAGGTGGGTGTGGGGAGGTGGAGGTGAAGTGGAGGTGAAGTGAGGTGGAGGTGAAGTGGGTGGAGGTGGGTGGTGGAGTGAAGTGGTGGGGGTGGAGGTGAAGTGGAGGTGGTGGGTGGAAGGTGAGGTGAAGTGGAGGGGGGTGAGTGGAGGTGGGTGGGAGGTGAAGTGGAGGTGGGGGTGAAGTGGAGGTGAAGTGGAGGTGGGGTGGAGGTGAAGTGGAGGTGAGTGGAGGTGGGGGAGGGAGGTGAAGGTGGGGTGGGGTGGAGGTGAAGGGAGGTGGAGGTGAAGTGGAGGTGGGGTGGAGGTGTAGTGGAGGTGAAGTGGAGGTGGGGTGGAGGTGTAGGGAGTAGTGGAGGTGGGGTGGAGGTGTAGGGAGGTGAAGTGGAGGTGGGGGGGAGGTGTAGTGGAGGTAGGGTGGAGGGTAGTGGAGGGGTGGAGGTGTAGTGGAGGTGGGGTGGAGGTGTATTGGAGGTGAAGTGGAGGTGGGGTGGAGGTGTAGTGGAGGTAGGGTGGAGGTGTAGTGGAGGTAGGGTGGAGGTGTAGTGGAGGCGGGGTGAAGGTGGAGGTGGAGGCTGTGAGAAGCCTACCCGGCCCGACCGGAGCAGGTGCAGTTCAGTGCAGAAAGTTTCCAGATTTAGGCTCGAGGTTTAATCACCGTCAGAGAAGAAGAACCTGGTCTGTGTGAACTTAGGACCATGGCCTCAGTCAAGTTCAGTGTAAACACAATTCTCTATGTCAGTAAAGCAGCAATAAAGAACAAACCTCAATACAACGTACAATACAAAGCTGCATAAATCACATGCGCACGTGTTTGAGCACACAACATTAACATGTACATCTACACAAACTAAAGGCTTAAAATGAACAGTGGCTATAACATGATGAGTTAGCCAAACACTCCACAGAAGTTTCATAAAATTTATGTAAAAACCATTGGAGAAAACCGGCTTCAAAACGCAATGCTAACTGCTCAGTATAAGTAAATACAGCGCGCTACGCTAACGCTATCAAAACAAACCAGACTCACCAATTCTGTCATAAAGCAGGACTCGGGGGAAGGTTAAGTGAAGTGTTAATATCACAAACAGTGAAGGTAGATTCAGCGAGGAGCGGAGAGCGGGGCGCAGGTCTGGGTTTGGGGCGGAGCGTGAGGAGCCGAGTGCACAGAGGTTCGAGCGAGTCCGGAGCAGGGAACGGAGCGGGAGCCAGAGTCTGGAGACGAGGAGTGCAGGAACGGGAACAAGACGAGCAGGAACAGGCAGGGAGCAGGGTACGGGGCAGAGTCCAGAGACGGGAGGTGCAGAGGTGACGAGACTGACCGTACTGGGACTGGGAAGCAGGACAGAGCAGGACCAGGAGTGACGGAGCTGGGACGGACCAGGAAGCAGGATCTGGAGAGGAGCAGGAAAAACATCCAGTACGAGAGGCAAACGCAGAGCAAAAAAATACCAAACTAGGAACAGCAAGATAGTCACTTGGACACGTGGACGATCTGACACCGAGTGTCTGGTCCTGGCTCCTCTTATCCACGGCAGGTGGTGCTGATGGCGCTGGTGAGCTGCAGGTGCGCGTGGGAGGAGCCAGGAACTCCGCCCAGCTCCAGAGAGAGGCAGGTGAGGGAGGGGAAGGAGGACACAGGAGGCAAACAAACAAGGGAGGAACACGTGGATCATGACAAATTCCTCTTTATACCACGAAATCAAAGCTCATTCCTGATGTGGTATTGACTCGATGATCAGTATCTATGATTAAAGACTAAGTTGGATGAAGTTGGATTGATGTTATAATGAAATGACGATAAATGAGAACATTAAAACCTACTGGCTTCGCATGCTCCTCGCACCTGTGGGTGTGTGTAGCTGCCGGCTAATACGGGGCCCTGATTGTCCACAACGAGTCACGTGAGCGGGCGCATCAAACGTGCGAGGGACACAGCAGAGTGGAGCAGGAGAGAGAGCTGATATAATGTGAAATCTGCATATTTCACCCGGGTTACACCTTCATCAGAGCAAACAGTGATCCTGTGTTTGAGTGGAGCTACTCTGCGTGTTCTTTATGGACCATGAGTCTGGAACAAATAAATGATGATGCATTTATTGTTTGACAGGGAGCCAGGCCCAAAGGAGCAGCTGGACGCCATATTCAGGGTGAGTACCCCACGAGCGCAGCATGTGTGGGGTTCTGGGGGTGCTCCTCAGGTACTCTCTTTGACTAAAACTCTTCTCTTATTGTTCTGTTCCAGCGTCTGGAGGAGCAGGTCCTGAGGTTTGTCCAACAGCAGCTCCAGAGGCTCCACAGGCTCCTGGCCTCAGATTACCCAGAATGCTCCGAGAGTGAGGAGGAGGAGAGCAGAGAGGTTCTGAACATCACCCTGGACTTCCTGAAGAGGATGGACCAGGAGCATCTGGCCCAGCGCCTGTTCAACAGTAAGAACCTCCAGATGCCCTCCCATCTTCCTTTATCCCTGTGTCAGATGCCCTCAAAATTAGATGTTTAACAATATAAGTTTTCTTTCTTCTTTAAAGGGAGTAAAGTTGGGGTTTGCAGGGACAAGCTGAAGTCTGATCTGAGACAAAGGTTCAGCCGTGTGTTTGAGGGCGTGGCTAAAGCAGGAGACTCCGCCCTCCTGACCCAGATCTACACAGAGCTCTACATCACAGAGGGCGGAGCCTCAGAGGTCAACCAGGAACATGAGGTCAGACACATGGAGACGGCGTCCAGGAGACCGGCCACTCCAGAGACCACCATCACATGTGAAGACCTCTTTAAACCCCTCCCACATTCACCAGAGCCAATCAGAGTGGTGCTGACAAAGGGCGTGGCCGGCGTGGGGAAAACAGTGCTGACTCAGAAGTTTGGTCTGGACTGGGCTGAAGGCAGGACCCACCAGGACCTCCAGCTGCTGTTCCCGTTCACTTTCAGAGAGCTCAATGTGCTCAGAGACACACAGTTCAGCCTGGTGGGACTGCTGCACCACTTCTTCAGTCCATCCAAAGATCTCTGCAGCTTCCAACAGCTCCAGGTGCTCTTCATCTTTGACAGGCTGGACGAGTGCAGACCTCCTCTGGACTTCAGCCAAACGCGAGTCCTGACCGACCCCACAGAGTCCGCCTCAGTGCACGTGCTGCTGGTAAACCTCATCAGGGAAAGCCTGCTTCCCTCCGCTCGCCTCTGGATAACCACACGACCTGCCGCGGCCAATCAGATCCCTGCTGAGTGTGTCTCCATCGTGACAGAGGTACGAGGGTTCACTGACCCGCAGAAGGAGGAGTACTTCATGAAGAGGTTCAGAGACCAGGCCACAGCCGTCATCTCCCACATCAAGAGCGTCCGCAGCCTCCACATCATGAGTCACATCCCGATCTTCTGCTGGATCCTCTCCACAGTTCTACAGAAGCTTCTGGAACAAACAGAGGAACCAGAGCTGCCCCGAACTCTCACACAGATGTACGTCCACTTCCTGGTGGTTCAGGCCAAAGTCCAGAACATTAAGTATCACCAGAGATCAGGGACAGACCTTCACTGGACTCCAGAGATCAGGAAGATGGTGCAGCCTCTGGGAAAACTGGCCTTTGAGCAGCTGCAGAAAGGAAACCTGATCTTCTACGAGTATGACCTGAGGGAGTGTGGGCTGGACGCTGCAGCGGCCTCAGTGTACTCTGGAGTGTTCACACAGGTCTTTAGAGAGGAGCCAGGCCTGTACCAGGACAAGGTCTACTGCTTCATCCATCTGAGTGTGCAGGAGTTTCTGGCTGCTCTTTACGTCCATCACACCTTCTTCAGCTCTGGACAGAACCTGCTGGAGTCACCACAGACCTCTGAAAGTCTAGAGTCTGACCCCGTAGCCTCTGATACAGAGATCTCTTCTATCCCCTCCATGACTCTAGATCGTGAGGCAGCCTTCTACCGCTCTGCTGTGGACCAGGCCTTACAGAGTCCAAACGGACACCTGGACCTGTTCCTACGCTTCCTCCTGGGACTGTCTCTGTCGACCAATCAGAGGCTGCTGCAGGGTCTGCTGACTCTGACCGGAAGTGATGTAACCAATCAGGAGACAGTAACATACATCAAACAGAAGCTGAATGAAGAGGGTCTGTCTGCAGAAAGAAGCCTGAACCTGTTCCACTGTCTGAATGAGATGAACGACTTCAGTCTGGCGAAGGAGATACAGGAGAACATGAGAAGAGGAAGACTCTCTCACAGAAACATGTCTCCTGCTGATTGGTCGGCTCTGTGCTTCCTCTTACTGTGCTCAGACTCAGACCTGGAGGAGTTTGACCTGAGGAAATACCAGGCCTCAGAGAGAGCTCTCCTGGGTCTGCTGCCGGTGGTCAGAGCCTCCACCAAAGCCCTGTGAGTCCAGACTGTCTTTAAACTCTTGTGTGGTGGTTCTAGTCTCTAATGTCCCTCTGTCTCCTCAGTCTTTGTGGCTGTGGACTGTCCCCTCACAGCTGTGGGCCTCTGGCCTCAGTCCTCAGTTCCTCCAGTCTCACACACATGGATCTCAGTCACAATGACCTCCAGGACTCAGGAGTGGAGCTGCTGTGTTCTGGACTGAAGAGCACCGCCTGCAGACTGGAGACTCTGAGGTGAGACAGGTCAATAGTCCAAAATTGACAGCTTAAGAAGTTCTCAAGCAGAGAATTTCATACTCATAAAGACGAGATGTCGCTGTTTTCTCTCCTCTTTAGTTATAACCTATGAAAACTGTGGATCATTGTTTTGTATTTTGTATTTTTTATTATAAACCTCATATTGATCTAAAACGACATAAAGAAGCAAGTCCATTGGTTTCCGATTCACAGGCTTAACTTTATGTAAGACCGGTGTGGACATGTCAAATGTTGAGCTGAATGGGGACAATCCACAGCACAGAGAGAAGGAGAGGGAGGAGCCTCAGAGTGAAGGAGAGGGAGGAGCCTCAGAGTGAAGGAGAGGGAGGAGCCTCAGAGTGAAGGAGAGGGAGGAGCCTCAGAGTGAAGGGGAGGGAGGAGCCTCAGAGAGAAGGGGAGGGAGGAGCCTCAGAGTGAAGGAGAGGGAGGAGCCTCAGAGAGAAGGGAGAGGGAGGAGCCTCAGAGTGAGGAGAGGAGGAGCCTGAGGAGCCTCAGAGTGAAGGAGAGGGAGGAGCCTCAGAGTGAAGGAGAGGGAGGAGCCTCAGAGTGAAGGAGAGGGAGGAGCCTCAGAGTGAAGGGGAGGGAGGAGCCTCAGAGAGAAGGGGAGGGAGGAGCCTCAGAGTGAAGGAGAGGGAGGAGCCTCAGAGAGAAGGAGAGGGAGGAGCCTCAGAGTGAAGGAGAGGGGGGAGCCTCAGAGAGAAGGAGGGAGGGAGCCTCAGAGAGAAGGAGAGGGAGGAGCCTCAGAGTGAAGGAGAGGAGGAGCCTCAGAGAGAGGAGAGAGAGGAGCCTCAGAGAGAAGGAGAGGGAGGGAGGAGCCTCAGAGTGAAGGAGAGGGGGGAGCCTCAGGGAAGGAGAGGGAGGAGCCTCAGAGAGAAGGAGAGGGAGGAGCCTCAGAGTGAAGGAGAGGGAGGAGCCTCAGAGTGAAGGAGAGGGAGGAGCCTCAGAGTGAAGAAGAGGGGAGGAGCCTCAGAGTGGAGAGAGGGAGGAGCCTCAGAGTGAAGGAGAGGGAGGAGCCTCAGAGGAGCCTCAGAGTGAAGGAGAGAGGGAGGAGCCTCAGAGAGAGAGAAGGAGAGAGGGAGGAGCCTCAGAGTGAGGAGAGGGAGGAGCCTCAGAGAGAAGGAGAGGGGGGAGCCTCAGAGTGAAGGAGAGGGGGGAGCCTCAGAGTGAAGGAGAGGGAGGAGCCTGAGAGAGAAGGAGAGGGAGGAGCCTCAGAGTGAAGAAGAGGGAGGAGCCTCAGAGAGAAGGAGAGGGAGGAGCCTCAGAGTGAAGGAGAGGGAGGAGCCTGAGAGAGAAGGAGAGGGAGGAGCCTCAGAGTGAAGAAGAGGGGGGAGCCTCAGAGAGAAGGAGAGGGAGGAGCCTGAGAGAGAAGGAGGAGCCTCAGAGTGAAGGAGAGGGAGGAGCCTGAGAGAGAAGGAGGAGCCTCAGAGTGAAGGAGAGGGAGGAGCCTCAGAGTGAAGGAGAGGGAGGAGCCTGAGAGAGAAGGAGGAGCCTCAGACTGAAGGAGAGGGATGAAGGTTCTGAGTGTGCCTCAAGTTCCTGCAGATCTTGTACCGGTCAGTCATGTCCTGGACTTTGCTGTGGTCTGAGCTACTGTGTCCAAATAAGAAACACGTCTCAGAGTGAGCGCTGGAGCAGGGGCGGAGCTGAGAGACTCAGGGACTGTGGCACCAACAATAAAACCACTTTGTGCAAGAGAGTACATCTAAAACTCACCAAAATACAGGAAATCTAGTCTCTAATGTCCCTCTGTCTCCTCAGTCTTTGTGGCTGTGGCCTGTCCCCTCACAGCTGTGGCCTTTTGGGTCCTCTGGCCTCAGTCCTCAGCTCCTCCAGTCTCACACACCTGGATCTCAGTCACAACGACCTCCAGGACTCAGGAGTGGAGCTGCTGTGTTCTGGACTCAAAAGCGCCCCCTGCAGACTGGAGACGCTCAGGTGAGACACTCCCATGATGCACTCTGCCCCCTTGTGTCCACATGAGTGTAATGCTGTGTCTTTAGGCTGTCTGGATGTCTGGTCTCACAGAGGGGCGGAGCTGCTCTGGCCTCAGCTCTGAGCTCCGCCCCTCCCACCTGAGGAGAGTTAGACCTGAGCTACAACCATCCAGGACCCTCAGCAGAGCTCCTGACTGCTCTACAGGACCAGCGCCCCCTGCTGTCTGTCAGGTGAGACCACACTGGTGTTGGTCCTGGTCTTGGTCTCTGATCTCTGGTCCATGGTCAGTCCTGGTCCTGGTCCTGGTCCTGGTCCTGGTCCTGGTCCTGGTCCTGGTCTCTGGTCTGGTCTAAACTGGACTTGTGTGTTTCAGACTGGATCCCTCTGGAGAGCACTGGATGGTCCCTGGTCTGAGGAAATGTGAGTCTGTTTTTGGTTCATTCACACAGTAAAGTGCATATAACAGGTCATATCTTTATATTTATTTAGTTTAAAATGTCTTAAAATCTTCCCTTGTTTTCTTTAATTTGACCATTTTGGTGAAGTTTATCTTTTAAGTTGGACATGAGCAGCAGATGTGACATGTAGATTTAATTTTATAACAGTTGCGTAGAAACCGGCCAGAACTCACCTCATTTACACAGTATGATACGGATAAGTGGAAGAAAATGGATGCTACCCGTTTACCATGTAGCAACTATAGATCGAGTGTATACAGTATAAGGACATAGCTAACCTAACCTAACATAGCATAGCATAGCCGCGTTCCAAACAGGAAGTGATCACGGGCCCAATTTGGCTCCATCGACTCTGGCTCCAATTCACTTTACATATAAAAACTGTCTCTCTCTGTCCCTGCTGCTGTCAGACTCATGTTGGTCTTAAATGTTCGTATTAACCCTCTACATGATCCTGGGGTTTTTATTTCACGTCTGTGTCTGTAAATCAACATATGAACATTAATAACAGACACATCAGGTCCTTCTTTCCCCGACGTCGCTCCTGTTAGCGTTAGTTTTCCGAGATGTTACGAAATTTTTTGGATCATCCCAATCAAAACAAGTCAATGAAAACCATGTTGTACTTTTAAGCGTGTTGCCATGGTGACTGTCTAATGGGACTGATCCCAGAATCCTCCATTAATGTGAAAAATGTTAATTTGATGGAATAAAGTGAAATTTGGCACAATGACTCTTCATGTCACCCTGATGAAAAAAGTCAATGACACATGTTGTATTTGGCACCGTGTCACCAAGTTAATCTGATGGGAAAACTTCCAAAATTGTCAACATTTCAAATTATTATAACTGATTAGTGTCATTGAATGTGAAATTTGGCAGAGCCACTCTTCAGGTTGACTCCTGGGGGCCAAAGTTGCATTTTCCACGTTACTGCCATGGTGATGCTTTCTTTCTCTTATCTGGTGCCAGGTTGCAGGGGCAGCAGTCTAAGCAGGGACTCCCTGTCAGTCTCACGCTCCATCCTTCCCTCACTCGTGAACAAGACCCTGAGATACCTGAACTCCTCCACTTGAGCCAAGGGCTCACCACCCACCCGGAGAGGGCAAGCCACCTTTTTCGGGTCAAGAACCATGGCCTCGGATTTGGAAGAGCTGACTCTCATCCCAGCCGCTTCACACTCAGCTGCAAACTGCCCCAGTGCTGCAGGTCCTGGTTCAATGAAGCATCAGGACAACATCATCTGCAAACAGCAGAGATGAGATCCTGTGGTTCCCGAACCAGACCCCCTCCGGCCCCTGAACCAGACCCCCTCTGGCCCCTGACTGTGCCTAGAAATTCTGTCCATAAATATAATGAACAGAACCGGTGACAAAGTGCAGCCCTGGTGGATCCAACATGCACCAGGAACAAGTCTGACTCACTGCAGAGACACAGCTCCTGCTCCGGTCATACAGGGACCAGACAGCCCTTAGCTAAGGGCCCCGGACCCCATACTCCCAGAGCACCCCCCAAAGGACACCACGAGGGACACGGTCGAATGCCTTCTCCAGATCCACAAAACACATGTGGACTGTGGAAAACTCCCATGAGCCTCGAGGACCCGATGGAGAGTATACAGCTGGTCCAGTGTTCCACGACCAGGACGAAAACCACACTGCTCCTCCTGGATCCGAGGTTCGACTATCGGCCGGACTCTCCTCTCCAGTCCCTGGAATAGACCTTACTGTGAAGGCTGAGGAGTGTGATTCCCCTGTAATTGGAACACACCCTCTGGTCCCCCTTTTTATACAGAGGGACCACCACCCCGGTCTGAGGGACCACCACCCCGGTCTGAGGGACCACCGCCCCGGTCTGAGGGACCACCACCCCGGTCTGACAGTCCAGTGGCACTGTCCCCAACCGCCACGTGATGTAGAGACGTGTCAACCAAGACCCACAACATCCAGAGACCTGAGGTACTCGGGACAGATCTCATCCAACCCCGGAGTCTTGCCACCGAGGAGCTTGCCAACCACCTCAGTGACTTCAGCCAGGGTGATGGACGGTTTGCCAGAATTTCTTTGAGGCCGTCCAATAGTCCTCATCCATGGCCTCCCAGAACTCCTCCCAACGCCAAGTTTTTGCGGTGTCCACCCCTGGGTTCGGGGGTTGCCACCGCGGCAAGCACCACAGACCTTGTGACCACAGCTATGAGCGGCCACGCCTGCAATAGAGGTGGAGGACATGGCCCACTCGGAATCTTTCGGATCTGGGAGAAACTCCCCTGGAGGTGTGAGTTAAAGATTCCCCTGACAGAGGGTTCCACCAGACATTCCCAACAGACCCTCACGATACACTTGGGCCTGCCTGGTCTGTCCGGCTTCCTCCTCCGCCAGCGGAACCAACTCACCACGGGGTGGTGCTCTACAGCTCTGCCCCTCTTTTCACCCGAGTGTCCAAGACACATGACCGAAGGTCAGATGACACGACAACAAAGTCGATCATCGACCTCTGACCTAGGGTGTCCTGGTGCCACGTGCACTGATGGACCTTGTGTTCGATCATGGTGTTCGTTATGGACAAACTGTGAGTAGCACAGAAGTCCAATAACAAATCACCACTCGGGTTTAGATCAGGGAGGTTATTCTTCCTGATCACCCCCCTCCAAATGTCACTGTCATCACCCACATGGGCGTTGAAGTCCCCCAGGAGAACAACGGAGTGCACTGTCTACTACCCCTCCCAAGGACTTCAAGAAGGCTGGGTACTCTGCACTGCTGTTTGGCCTGTAGGTGACACAACAGTGAGAGACCTGTCCCCGACCCGAAGGCGCAGGGACGCGACCCTCTCGTTCACCGGGGTGAACCCCAACACGTGGAGCTGAGCTGTGGGGCAATGAGCCCACACCAGCTCGCCGCCGCTCCCCACGGGCAACGCCAGAGAAATGGAGAGTCCAGCCCCTCTCAAGGCGTTGGGTTCCAGAGCCCAAACTGTGCTGGAGGTGAGGCCGACTGTATCTAGTCGGTAACGCTCAACCTCCCGCACAAGCTCGGGCTCCTTTCCCCCCAGCGAGGTGACATTCCATGTCCCCAGAGCTAGTCTCCATGTCCAGAGATCCGGTCGTGAAGGCCTCCGCCTTCGACCGCCACCCAGATCTCTCTGCACCAACCTTCCACGGATCCTCCTGCAGGTGGTGGGTCCACATGAGGACGGCCCCCTGAAAACACCCATGTTATTCTATGTCAGTGCATCAGCGCTTCCAATGTGTTGACTTTGTCCGTTTACTGACAAGTACAGCCCAAAGGCACAACAATACAGACTTTTGCTAAATAGTTAAATCGTATTTATGACAGGTACGAACTAAACATACAAACAGAATAAAATAATAAGATGAAATGTTTTGTGTTTCAGACTCCTGCGAGTTCTCTCTGGACCCAAACACAGCTCACAGACGACTCCTTCTGTCTGAGGACAGTCGGACTGTGACACATGTGAAGGAGGAGCAGGAGTATCCACATCATGACGACAGGTTCACAGACTACAGTCAGGTCCTGAGCTGCACTGAGCTGAGGGGGCGCTGTTACTGGGAGGTGGACTGGAGTGGGGAGGATGTTTCTATAGCAGTGAGTTACAGAGGGATCAGACGGAGTGGAAAGGAAGGGGAGTGTAGGTTTGGAAACAATGATCAGTCCTGGTGTCTGAGAAACTATGGTGATAGAGAGTACTATGTCTGGCACAACAGGAGCTTAACACTCCTCTCACTCCCCCGTCTCTCAGAGAGAGGCAGAGTGGGTGTGTTTCTGGACTCTGAGGCTGGAGTTCTGTCCTTCTATGAGGTCTCCTCTGATGGAGAACTGTTCCACATCTGGACTTTCTCCTCGTCCTTCTCTGAGCCTCTGTTCCCTGGGGTTGGACTGTGGGAAGGTTCCTCTGTGACTCTGGTGAAAGAGACGAGACGATGAACTAAACACACGAGAAACTGTATTTGTCCCACGATGAGGACAAAACGTACGCAAGAGAAATAATACAATGACTACTATGAAACTACTGCACATCCAGATGGATGAAGTACTCACTTTTGTTACTTAAGTAAAAATACAGATACAAAGGTAAAAAGTTACAAGAAAAAATCAATTTAAGTAAAAGTATTTAAGTATCTATTTAAAAATGTGCAAAAGTGTTTCACACAAGTGTTATTTTATTTATTTGTTAAAGAGTAAATGTGGTGATATTGGTGTAAAAATGACACAGATTTTGGTCAGTTCTCGTCGTCCAAATCAGTTTAAATTTTCTCATGAATTTTGTCTGTTTATTTTTGTTTGTTCAAAGCCGAAGCTTAAACTCAAAAACTTTTGTCAGGATGTTTCCACGAACATGGTAAAAATTTGAGCTCACATCATTTCAAAAGTTCTTTTTACTTTTCGGTCCAGTTAAAGGATGTAGTGAAGTAAAAGTAAAAAGTATAGTATTGTAAACTTTTGTATAGTACTTTTACTATTTGTTCTTTGTTACGTTCCATCATTGTGCACATCAGGGTTGTCCTGTTGCTGTGTCACTTTTGTATCATGTTTTTGTGTATTTATGGAGGATTGTCGTGTGGCGTATGGGTGATAAAGACATGTGGGCGGAGCCTCGTACATGGGTGATGTAGACATGTGGGCGGAGCCTTGTACAGAACCGTGAGCAGGGTTAAAATGGGACCTGGGAGAGATCACTAGATTACTCTTTTATGTAACGTATCCTGACACACTGGGCTGTTTAACTTATTTTATATGAACGTTTATATTACATTTTTACGTTCATATTTTGGGACCTGTGCAGTCCAAAGAGCAGAAGTTAAGGGTTTGTTGGATTGTGTGATTTGAGCAGTTTGATTTTCCTGTTTCCATGGTGACCAGGTCCAGGTCAGGCCCCGTTGTTCAGACGAGCCCAACGAGGCCGTGGAGTTCCTCAGGGGTCCATTTTAGGCCCTTGACTGTTTTCATGCTGTCCCTTGAGTCGATTTTTAATAAACATTTCTTTTCATTGTTTTGCTGATGATGGACAAGTTTATCTGCCCATTAAACCCGGGACCAATCTTTAAATATTAGTTTGGTCTGTGGTTTGGACTGGCTTTGAAAACGGATACTTGTATTTTTTTGTTTTATCATGTTTTTGCATGTTTTGTTGTATAAAATTGTACTTAATATTGCATTTGTGCAGCACTGTGGGCAGCTGGGGTTGATTTTGTGCTTTATAAAAACATCTGACTTGACTCTGCCTGGAGATACAGTTGAAACCAGAAGTTTACACACAATATAGAAAATGACACTTTTTTTTTTCTCAGTGTCTGAAATGAATCAGACTAAACGTTTTCTGTTTTAGGTCCATTACGATTAACAAAATAATTTCTACTTGTTAAATGCCAGAATAATGAGAGAAGGATTTTTAGACAGTTTTTCATGACTTTCTTCAGTCAGAAGTTCACATACAGTGAGATTATTATGACTTTAAACTGTTTGGGAAAACCCAGATGATGATGTCATGTGTTTGGAAGCTTCTGATTGGTTTATTGACACATTTGAGTTAATGAGAGACTCACCTGTGGATGTGTCTGAAGCACATCTGAAACACTCTGCTTCTCTTTGTAACATCATGAGAAAGTCAAAAGAAATCAGCCAAGAATCAAGAAGAGAAGTGTGGACCTGAGTCTGGTTCATCCTGGTGCAGGTTCCAGACGCCTGAAGGAGCCACGTTCATCTGTTCAAACATTAAACACAAGTATAAAGACGATGAGAAGGTCCAGAGTCACACCTCAGGAAGGAGACGTGTCCCACAGATGAACGAGTCTGAAATGTGCAGATCAACAAGAACAAAAGAAAAAGACGAAGTGAAGATGCTGCTGAAGCTGTGAGAGTGAGTCATTATCCACAGAGAAACGAGGAACCAACATGGACTGAAAGGAAACTCTGCAGGAAGAAGACATGACTCCAAAAAAAACAGATTACAGTTTGTAAAAGCTCAGGGACAAAGAGCTTCATGTTTGGAGACATGTTCTGTGTCTGATGAAACTAAAACTGAACTGTTTGTCCATAATGAGCATTGTTATGTTTGGAAAAGGGATGTTCTCAGGCTCGCAAGTCTCCACCAACTGTGAAACATGGGGGTGTCTGCATCATGTCGTGGGGGTGTTTCGCTGCAGGAGGGACTGGTGCACTTCACGAAACAGATGCATCATGAGGAAAGAACATTATGTGGAAAAACTGAAGAAACATCTCAACACATCAGCAGGAAGTTAAAGCTTAGAACAAATGGGTCTCAACTCGACAATGACCTGAAGCATACGGCCAAACTGGTGACAAAGAGGCTTAAAGATAACAAAGTCAGAGCTCTGGAGTGTCCATCACAAAGCCCTGATCTCAATCCTATTTATAATGTATAGCAAATAAAAATAATTTTGATAATCCTATTTGATCTTAAACAGGAAAAGTTTAGTCTGAAACTGAGAAAAAAAAGTGTCATTTTACATAGTGTAAACTCCTGGTTTCAGCTATGCTAAGCTCTGACATGCTACAGACTTTGTACAATAAAACAGACTTTCTCCAACAAATATGGCAGAAGATGTTCCAGAGTCTTATGACTGACCACGTGCGGCTTTAATTACATATTTGTTATTGATCGGAGCAATAATTGATCAAATGACTTGATCAAATGTGATAAACTGCCCACATGAAGCAAAGTTAATAAAAGACCATTGAAACGTGAGTGTATTTAGCTCCAGCTTTACTCACATTAACATAAAACACAATATTTTTCTGTGACAGTTTTGGAAAAGGCCGTTTGGGTCAGAAGAAAGAGGTGGTGGGGTCAGACGGGTCAGAAGAAGGCGACGGGCAGAATGTATCGGATATATTTTCTGTCATGCTTTTTATTTTTCATTGACTGTTCAATTCATTCTGTGAGAGTCCAGAGATGCATAAATAAATCAGAAGGGGTCAGATGGGGTCAGGGGTCAGAAGAAGGCGGTGTCGTGGCTGAGCGCTGCTGCCAGTCTAAACTCGTCCTTGAGGAGCACACAGAACATCCTCTGAGGCAGCGCTCTGGAGTAACAGGCGGGAGACGGGACACACGTCCTCAGGATCATCTCTCGGCCGGTCGGAGGAGGGAAGTCCGGGACCTGCTCCGAACTTCGGGTGTCAGGGTCTGAACCGGGGCCGGCCTCAGGGTCCAGAGGAGACAGCAGCGCCGCCTGGTGGACACATCACAGAGTAACAACTGAGCTCAAAACTCTTTTTCTTTTATAAAACAATACATTATGACACAAAATCCACAGTAGTATCAGTAGTAAACTGTGAGAGCCCTGAGTTAGGTCCTAAAAACCTCATCGAGTCACAGTAATATTTTGCTCCAAATGAGTTTGATGGTTTAGGTCCTTCGACTTAAATCAGACATTGTGTTTGTGTCTGTTACAGTTACAAAAACTTCTGTGTTAGAAAACTGCAGCGGCCAATGGAAGCTGACGTGAAAATAAGTGTTTAAAGCCTGATCTAATCCCCTTCAGAGGGTAAATGGTTAAAAGCTTTGAAAAGGACAGTTTACAGAATAGGTCTGATTTAAAATCAAGCTGAAAACAATCAATGATCTAACTTGTTTTTCAAAAGTTAAAAAAAAAAAGAGTTTGCAGAATTTGTTGCATTTTGTGGTCACTTTCACTTTTGGATGCTTTCACAAACTGTAGGGGGCGCTCTGCCTGTGTTTTCTGTAGTGTTGGATGGTGTTGGATCAGACTGTGTTCAGAACAAACTGACTGAGGGAGTAAAGACGATAATGTTCCATGAAGTGCCTTTATTTAACCGTCTAAAATGAAGAGCCCTTCCTTTCCCCTTCCCCCCACAGGGCGGGGTCAGAATTACCTCGTCCTGAGAGAAGTCGGACTTCACGCAGCAGAAACAGAAAAACACAGAACATTGGCCACAAACACAACTCGAGTTTAAAGGTCCTATATTTACCCCTGTGAGATTTAAGCTGTTATAAACCGTTAAAACGCTGTGTCCTCCTCAGAAACAGACCTGGAGTCGCGTGTCGTTTCATTCAACACTTTATTATTAGTCTGTCTAAATATCCAAAGCTCAAAATGCTCTGTTCCACCTTGTGATGTCATGAAGTGGAAGTTAACAGCTGCCTTTTACCTTCAGTAGAGAGTAGGACAGAGTAGAAATTGGTAATTCTAGGACCATCCAAATGATTCTTGTGAAGGTGGAGTTTAAAAACACAGTGGAGCACTTCCTGTGTCACCACATGATGACATCACAAGGTACAACTGTTTGAGAGAAGAAGTCCGCCTAAATCTGCAGGTTTGTGTGTTAAACATGTGAGAATGAAACAAAAAAACACAACTCCAGGTCTGTTTGAGAACAGATCGGAGAATAGTGCATTATGGGACATTTATAGAACACAATATAGAGTCAAACTGAAATGAAAGTGCGTTAACTCGGATCAAAGTTCTCCAGGTTTGTGTTGTAGTAGTAGTGTGTGTGCGTGCGTGTGTGCGTGTGTGTGTGTGTGTGTGTGAGATGAAAAGATTATCAAGCCCTTAAAAATAGACAGTTTCAACTGGGTGGAAGTTCTACAGTTCAGTCATTTTAGTGAAAACAAGCCTCACTGTAAAGAGTTAACAGTCGTTGCATTATTATCAGACACAGCAGGACCAGCAGTAACAGTAGTAATAGGAATAGTAGTAGTAGTAGTAGTATTAATACCTTCTGTGCGCTGATGAACAGTTGGTGGATGATGCTTCCTGCTGGTCCCTGTCCTGCTCCTGTCACCTCCACCTCGGGCTCCTCCAGAAGAGAGCTCACAAACCTGCAACAAAACACAGGAGCTAACCACGCTAACTGAGCTGAACGGGGTTGAGTGTCGTGCCCAAGGACACAACAAAAGCATTCAGGTGATCTGTGGACAAACACTCTACCAACTGAGCTACTGGATAAACAGTAGAAGTAGTAGTAGAAGTAGTAGTAGTAGTATAAACAGTATAAGTAGTACTCACTGTAGGAGCTGCTCACGGTGCTCTGACTCACTCTGAGGAGACACTCCAAACTTGGCCTTCAGAGATCGAGCTCGAGTGATGGACGTCTCCAAACTCATCAGGTTCAGCAGGAACTCCTAACACCACAAACGACAGGTCTGAGCAGAACCCAGGTCCAGAGAACCTAGAACCTCCTCCAGACCTGGACTGTGTGTATAAATGGACAGAGCTAACCCGCTAGCAGCTACTTTCCAAACAGGAAGTGCCCACGGGCGCGATTCTGCTCCATCGACTCCAATTCACTCCAACTGTAGAACCATGACCCCTCTCTCTGTAACTGCTGCTGTCAGGCTCTTTATTCTTAAAATGTTGGTTTTCACTCACTCTACGTGATCCTGAGGTTTTTATTTAGCAATTTTGTCCCTAAATCAAGATATGAACATTAATAACCGACAAATTAGCTGCCCTCTTTTTCCGAGGTCACTCCGGCTAGCGTTAGCAACAGGTTTGGGCGTTGCCTTCAACACCCTCGCTCCAGATTGCCTCTTTGATTACTATGATACTTGTCGGATTTCTTAATATAGGATTCTCCGCTATAACTGCTAGACTCAAAGAGCTTCACTTGGAGCTGAACGCTGCTGGTGACGTCACACTCGGGTCACTTCTTTATACAGTCTGTGGACCTGAGCCAGAATCAGGAGGAAATGAGAATCACTGCAAACACTGATGGTCAAAACTGGACATAACGAAACACGCAGACCCCAAACAGAGTCACTGAGCTCGTGAACTGAACCGCAGACCTTCTAGTGGCAGGGTGCAGCGTTAACCTACAGCTGACATCACATTAGCAGATATTTGACAGAGTTTGGGACTCTCCTAAGTGTATGTGATATTGTATATTCTGTGGTTCAGGGCAGAGTGCTGAGTACCTCGAGCTGCTGCAGGTCGGGTTTGGACTGGTGCAGAAGTCTCCCAGCCTGAACCGAAGCCTGGTCCAGGGTCTTCTTCACCGAGGGGAGGTCGTCTGAGGCCTCTGGAGACCACAGACCGACACTGTTACACCAAGTCCTAGTCCTTGTTCTAGTCCTGTTCTGGTCCCGGTTCTAGTCCTGGTTCTAGTCCTGGTTTGATCTCGTTTTAGTCCTGGATCTAGTCCTGGTTCTAGTCCTGGTTTCTAGTCCTGGTTCTAGTCCTGGTTCTAGTCCTGGCTCTGGTCCTGGCTCTGGTCCCGGCTCTAGTCCTGGCTCTAGTCCCGGCACTAGTCCCGGTTCTAGTCCCGGCTCTAGTCCTGGCTCTAGTCCCGGTTCTAGTCCTGGCTCTAGTCCCGGTTCTAGTCCTGGCTCTAGTCCCGGTTCTAGTCCTGGCTCTAGTCCCGGTTCTAGTCCTGGCTCTAGTCCCGGCTCTAGTCCCGGTTCTAGTCCTGGCTCTAGTCCCGGCACTAGTCCCGGTTCTAGTCCTGGTTCTAGTTCCTAGTTGGTTCTAGTCTTGGTTCTAGTCCTGGTTCTAGTTCTGGTTCTAGTCCTGGTTCTAGTCCCGGCACTAGTCCTGGTTCTAGTCTTGGTTCTAGTGCTGGCTCTAGTCCCGGTTCTAGTCCTGGCTCTAGTCCCGGTTCTAGTCCTGGCTCTAGTCCTGGCTCTAGTCCCGGCACTAGTCCTGGTTCTAGTCTTGGTTCTAGTCCTGGTTCTAGTTCTGGTTCTAGTCCTGGTTCTAGTCCTGGTTCTAGTCTTGGTTCTAGTTCTGGTTGTAGTCCTGGTTGTAGTCCTGGTTCTAGTCCTGGTTCTAGTCCCGGCACTAGTCCTGGTTCTAGTCCTGGTTCTAGTCCCGGCACTAGTCCTGGTTCTAGTCCTGGTTCTAGTCCCGGCACTAGTCCTGGGTTCTAGTCTTGGTTCTAGTCCTGGTCCAGACCCACCTTCCTCCCGGAGTTTGCCCAGAGCAGAGAGGATGAGGCTGGGCAGCAGCTGCAGCACCAGCTCTGAGGGCTTCAGCAGAGACAGGTGATGCAGCACCTGTTGACACACAGATCAGGGGTCAGAGGTCAGAGGTCACGTGCACAGGGCGTTATTAGAGTTTGCTGTTGTCCTGATTTAAGGCCAATAGTTTTCACAGAGAAACATGAAGCATTTGCCCAGTCCTGTCGATATTGTTACTATGGAGATTATGAGCAGCAACAGTTTTGATCAAAATGACAAGTCCTGGTCTGGTCCTGGTCTGGTCCTGGTCTGGTCCTGGTCTGGTCCTGGTCTGGTGGTTCAGTCCCAGTCCAGTACCTTCTCGGCCTCGGTGGTGTCGTCAAACAGCCGTCTCTGCCTCCTGGCGGGTGTGGCTTTGGCGCTGTCCCAGGCCTCCAGCCACATGTTCCCAGGGATCCTCATGCGGGCGCTCAGTCCCCCCTTGACCTCTCCCTCATCGGGGTGCTCCTCAGAGATGTAGTCCCTCGGAGAGTACCAGCGCACAAAGTCCTCCAGCACACAGCCAGGGTTAGCCGCCTACAGACACACAGACACACATTTAGTCTTGGTTCAGTCCTGGGTCAGTCCTGGGCCAGTCCTGGGCCAGTCCTGGGTCAGTCCTGGGTCAGTCCTGGGCCAGTCCTGGGTCAGTTCTGGGTCAGTCCTGGGTCCCACTTGGTTTAGTCCAGTTTTAATCCTGGTTTAGTACCTTGAAGGCCTCCATATCGGACAGCAGACAGGCGCTCTGCATGCGTGCACGGAGGTGAGCGCCCTCTGCTGACGTGCCCAGTTTGGACAGGACCTCGGACTGCTGCTCCAACATGTCCTCTGTGAGAGGGGATGGCTCCTGACGGGACAGGTGCGACAGGTGAGAAGGGAGAGAGCACAGTACAAGTGAGACAGGAGAGACTGCTCACCATTGTGTGGATGTGGGTGTGGCCTGTGCTCAACTGTGTTGGTGTGGGCAAGGCCTGCGCTCACCTGTGTGGATGTGGGCGTGGCCTGTGCTCACCTGTGTGGATGTGGCCTGTGCTCACCTGTGTGGATGTGGGTGTGGCCTGTGCTCACCTGTGTGGATGTGGGTGTGGCCTGAGCTCACCTGTGTGGATGTGGGCGAGGCCTGCGCTCACCTGTGTGGATGTGGGGTGTGGCCTGTGCTCACCTGTGTGGGTGTGACTTGTGCTCACCTGTGTGGATGTGGGCGAGGCCTGCGCTCACACTGTGTGGATGTGACCTGTGCTCACCTGTGTGGATGTGGGCGAGGCCTGCTCTCACCTGTGTGGATGTGACCTGTGCTCACCTGTGTGGATGTGGGCGAGGCCTGCGCTCACCTGTGTGGATGTGACCTGTGCTCACCTGTGTGGATGTGACCTGCACTCACCTGTGTGGATGTGGGCGAGGCCTGCGCTCACCTGTGTGGATGTGGCCTGTGCTCACCTGTGTGGATGTGGGTGTGGCCTGTGCTCACCTGTGTGGATGTGGGCGTGGCCTGTGCTCACCTGTGTGGATGTGGGCGTGGGCCTGTGCTCACCTGTGTGGATGTGGGCGTGGCCTGTGCTCACCTGTATGGATGTGGGGTGTGGCCTGTGCTCACCTGTGTGGATGTGGGCGAGGCCTGCCTGCTCACCTGTGTGGATGTGACCTGTGCTCACCTGTGTGGATGTGGGCGTGGCCTGTGCTCACCTGTGTGGATGTGGCCTGTGCTCACCTGTATGGATGTGGGCGTGGCCTGCGCTCAGCTGTGTGGATGTGGGCGAGGCCTGCGCTCACCTGTGTGGATGTGACCTGTGCTCACCTGTGTGGATGTGGCCTGTGCTCACCTGTGTGGATGTGGGTGTGGCCTGTGCTCACCTGTGTGGATGTGGGTGTGGCCTGTGCTCACCTGTGTGGATGTGGCCTGTGCTCACCTGTGTGGATGTGGGTGTGGCCTGTGCTCACCTGTGTGGATGTTGGTGTGGCCTGTGCTCACCTGTGTGGATGTTGGTGTGGCCTGTGCTCACCTGTGTGGATGTGGCCTGTACTCACCTGTGTGGATGTGGGTGTGGCCTGTGCTCACCTGTGTGGATGTGGGTGTGGCCTGAGCTCACCTGTGTGGATGTGGGCGTGGCCTGTGCTCACCTGTGTGGATGTGGGCGAGGCCTGCGCTCACCTGTGTGGATGTGGCCTGTGCTCACCTGTGTGGATGTGGGTGTGGCCTGTGCTCACCTGTGTGGATGTGGGTGTGGCCTGTGCTCACCTGTGTGGATGTGGGTGTGGCCTGAGCTCACCTGTGTGGATGTGGGCGAGGCCTGCGCTCACCTGTGTGGATGTGGGTGTGGCCTGTGCTCACCTGTGTGGGTGTGACTTGTGCTCACCTGTGTGGATGTGGGCGAGGCCTGCGCTCACCTGTGTGGATGTGACCTGTGCTCACCTGTGTGGATGTGACCTGTGCTCACCTGTGTGGATGTGGGCGAGGCCTGCGCTCACCTGTGTGGATGTGACCTGTGCTCACCTGTGTGGATGTGACCTGTGCTCACCTGTGTGGATGTGGCCTGTGCCCTGTGCTCACCTGTGTGGATGTGGGCGTGGCCTGTGCTCCCCTGTGTGGATGTGGCCTGTGCTCACCTGTGTGGATGTGGGCGTGGCCTGTGCTCACCTGTGTGGATGGGCGTGGCTGTGCTCACCTGTATGGATGTGGGCGTGGCCTGTGCTCACCTGTGTGGATGTGGGCGAGGCCTGCGCTCACCTGTGTGGATGTGGGCTGTGCTCACCTGTGTGGATGTGGGCGAGGCCTGCGCTGTGTGGATGTGACCTGTGCTCACCTGTGTGGATGTGACCTGTGCTCACCTGTGTGGATGTGACCTGTGCTCACCTGTGTGGATGTGGCCTGTGCTCACCTGTGTGGATGTGGCCTGTGCTCACCTGTGTGGATGTGGGCGTGGCCTGTGCTCACCTGTGTGGATGTGGGTGTGGCCTGTGCTCACCTGTGTGGATGTGGGTGTGGCCTGTGCTCACCTGTGTGGATGTGGGCGTGGCCTGCGCTCACCTGTGTGATGGGGATGTAGAGTGGTTGGTCGGTGTGCAGCAGCCTCATGTCCCGGTGTTGTCTGAGTCGTCCCTCTGGTTTCCTCTCGCTGTTGTTGCTCTCAGACAAATCGCTCACACACTCGTAGAACTCGTCATCGCTGTCGCTCCAGGACTCCCAGGACGTGGCTGGCGCCGCTTCCCCGTCAGAGGCAGCCTTTTTGGGGGAACTGCTCGGAGGGGTCCCTCCTGAACTCTGCACCCTGTGGGCCTCATCACGAGACCGTTTCCTCTCAATACAGCAGTTCAACATCTGCAGAGACACAACAGTGAATCCTCTGGTCCTCTGACCCTCTCCTCCTCTGACCTACTCCTCCTCTGACCTACTCCTCCTCTGACCCTCTCCTCCTCTGACCTACTCCTCCTCTGACCCTCTCCTCCTCTGACCCACTCCTCCTCTGACCCACTCTCCTCCTCTGACCTACTCCTCCTCTGACCTACTCCTCCTCTGACCTACTCCTCCTCTGACCCTCTGCTCCTCTGACCCTCTGCTCCTCTCCTCTGCTCCTCTGACACTCTCCTCCTCTGCTCCTCCTCTCCTCCTTCAGTGTAAATGACCACATACCTGTAGTTTCTGATGCAGGAGGCAGCAGCGGAGGTCTGGAGGTCCACTCGGCAAACTATGGATGACATCAAACAGAATCAGAAGAAAAGCTCAGAAAGAAAAGCAACAAGTTTGGTGAGTGTTATACTCATATAATGTGGTTATGATAGAAAAATTTAAAACTTGGTGTGTTACACCCGTGGTGAGTGTTATACCCATGGTGCGTGTGTTACGCCCGTGGTGAGTGTTACGCCCGTGGTGAGTGTTACGCCCGTGGTGAGTGTTACGCCCGTGGTGAGTGTTACGCCCGTGGTGAGTGTTACGCCCGTGGTGCGTGTGTTACGCCCGTGGTGCGTGTGTTACACCCCCGTGGTGAGTGTTACGCCCGTGGTGAGTGTTATGCCCATGGTGCGTGTGTTACACCCGTGGTGAGTGTTACGCCTCCTGGTGTGAGTGTTACGCCGTGGTGAGTGAGTTACGCCCGTGGTGAGTGTTACGCCCGTGGAGTGTTTACGCCCGTGGTGAGTGTTACACCCGTGGTGAGAGTTATACCCATGGATGAGGTAGTTGTTCTCCCAGCGGTAGCGCAGCTCCAGAACAAACTCCTGCCACAGATGGGCCACGGCTCGGAGCCCGCCCTGGGAGTGGTTCACCGAGGCCAAGCACAGGGCCAGGCGATGGGTCAGACTGTCCAGAGGAGCTGCCTTCAGATGGAGGAACTGAGTCTGGACCAGAGACCAGAAACCAGGGTTAGACCAGAGACCAGAAACCAGGGTTAGACCAGAGACCAGAAACCAGGGTTAGACCAGAGACCAGAAACCAGGGTTAGACCAGAGACCAGAACCACCAGGGTTAGACCAGAGACCAGAAACCAGGGTTAGACCAGAGACCAGAAACCAGGGTTAGACCAGAGACCAGAAACCAGGGTTAGACCAGAGACCAGAAACCAGGGTTAGACCAGAGACCAGGGTTAGACCAGACACCAGAAACCAGGGTTAGACCAGAGACCAGGGTTAGACCAGACACCAGAAACCAGGGTTAGACCAGAGACCAGAAACCAGGGTTAGACCAGACCAGACCCAGGGTTAGACCACCAGGTTAGACCAGACACCAGAAACCAGGGTTAGACCAGAGTTAGACCAGGTTAGACCAGAAACCAGGGTTAGACCAGAGACCAGGGTTAGACCAGAGACCAGGGTTAGACCAGACACCAGAAACCAGGGTTAGACCAGAGACACCAGGGTAAGACAGAGAACCAGGTTAGACCAGAAACCAGGGTTAGACCAGACACCAGAAACCAGGGTTAGACCAGAGACCAGAAACCAGGGTTAGACCAGAGACCAGAAACCAGGGTTAGACCACCAGGGTTAGACCAGAGACCAGGGTTAGACCAGAGACCAGGGTTAGACCCAGAAACCAGGGTTAGACCAGAGACCAGGGTTAGACCAGACACCAGAAACCAGGGTTAGACCAGACACCAGAAACCAGGGTTAGACCAGAGACCAGAAACCAGGGTTAGACCAGAGACCAGAAACCAGGGTTAGACCAGAGACCAGAAACCAGGGTTAGACCAGAGACCAGAGACCAGGGTTAGACCAGAGACCAGGGTTAGACCAGACACCAGAAACCAGGGTTAGACCAGAGACCAGGGTTAGACCAGACACCAGAAACCAGGGTTAGACCAGAGACCAGGGTTAGACCAGAGACCAGAAACCAGGGTTAGACCAGAGACCAGGGTTAGACCAGAGACCAGAGACCAGGGTTAGACCAGAGACCAGGGTTAGACCAGACACCAGAAACCAGGGTTAGACCAGAGTTAGACCAGACACCAGAAACCAGGGTTAGACCAGAGACCAGGGTTAGACCAGAGACCAGGGTTAGACCAGACACCAGAAACCAGGGTTAGACCAGAGACCAGACACCAGGGTTAGACCAGAGACCAGGGTTAGACCAGACACCAGAAACCAGGGTTAGACCAGAGACCAGAAACCAGGGTTAGACCAGAGACCAGAAACCAGGGTTAGACCAGAGACCAGAAACCAGGGTTAGACCAGAGACCAAGACCAGGGTTAGACCAGAGACCAGGGTTAGACCAGACACCAGAAACCAGGGTTAGACCAGAGACCAGGGTTAGACCAGACACCAGAAACCAGGGTTAGACCAGACACCAGAAACCAGGGTTAGACCAGAGACCAGAAACCAGGGTTAGACCAGAGACCAGACAGGGAGGAAACAACAGGAGCATTTACAAAGAGACCTTTTCAATGGAAAACAACAGAAGTCCACAAGAGACACCCAAGTGACCCATCTACAACCAAACTGACAGGACCAAGTCAGGACTCCGACGCCAGGACTCTGGACCGAGAATAAACAAGGGCTAAACCGGGACTAAACAATGAGCAACCCAAGACTAAACCAGGACTGAACCAGGATTAAACCAGGACTGAACCAGGACTAAACCAGGACTACATAAGTCTGACATTTAAAGGTTCGTACAGAGTCTGAGTCTCTCTCCTGGCTCTCGTCGCTGTGAGGGCTGCTCTTCTCTGGCGTCTTCTCCACTGCTGCGTCCGGAAACAGGAACTGAGGTCAGGAAAACAAGGGTCAGACAGGACAGGACTAAACCAGAGACTGTACCAGGACTAAATCGGGTCTAAACCCGGGACTAAACCAGAATCAAATCAGGACTAAACCAGAGACTAAACCAGGACTAAATCGGGTCTAAACCAGAATCAAATCAGGACTAAACCACTCTTTGTACCTCTTGTGTTTAAATGTGTTCATTTGTTTGAGTTTTATTGTGAAAGGGCATGTCTGTGTGAGTTTTACTGTGAAAGGGCATGTCTGTGTGTGTTTTATTGTGAAAGGGCATGTCTGTGTGAGTTTTATTGTGAAAGGGCATGTCTGTGTGTGTTTTATTGTGAAAGGGCATGTCTGTGTGTGTTTTATTGTGAAAGGGCATGTCTATGTGAGTTTTACTGTGAAAGGACATGTCTGTGTGTTTTACTGTGAAAGGGCATGTCTGTGTGCGTTTTATTGTGAAAGGGCATGTCTGTGTGAGTTGTATTGTGAAAGGGCATGTCTGTGTGTGTTTTATTGTGAAAGGGCTGTCTGTGTGTGTTTTATTGTGAAAGGGCATGTCCTATGTGAGTTTTACTGTGAAAGGGACATGTCTCCTTTTTTATATGTGAAAGGGCATGTCTGTGTGAGTTTTCTTGTGAAAGGGCATGTCTGTGTGAGTTTTATTGTGAAAGGGCATGTCTGTGTGAGTTTTATTGTGAAAGGGCATGTCTGTGTGAGTTTTATTGTGAAAGGGCATGTCTGTGTGAGTTTTACTGTGAAAGGGCATGTCTGTGTGTGTTTTATTGTGAAAGGACATGTCTGTGTGAGTTTTATTGTGAAAGGGCATGTCTGTGTGTGTTTTATTGTGAAAGGACATGTCTGTGTGAGTTTTATTGTGGAGGTCTCACCAGCAGGGCCGTGTTGAGGCTCTGGTTGCTCAGGGGAGACTCCTCGTACCTCCTTCTCCTCCTTATATGTCTCCGAGCGCTGTGGACCATGTGAGACACTGACAGTTTGGAGATGTGAACAGTGGCAGAGGGCTGGGTGAGCTTCTGCAGCGCCGAGCTGATGTCTGCGTGATCTACAAAAAACAGCAAACATAGACCTGGTTTAGACCTGGTTCAGACCCGGTTTAGACCCGGCTTAGACCCGGTTTAGACCCGGCTTAGACCTGGTTTAGACCTGGCTTAGACCTGGTTCAGTTCCACTTTAGTCTTGGTTTAGACCTGGCTTAGTCTTGTCACAAAATCAAGATATGAACATTAATAACAGACAAATCAGGCACTTCCTTCCCTGAGATTGTGGCCGCTAGCGTTAGCAACGGGTTTGATTGACAGCGTTGCTAAGCTAAGGTGTGTTATCTTCAATAGCCTCGCTCCTGATTGGCTCTTTGGTTGCTATGATACTCGCATTCAGAATTCTACATGTGGAACTGTGCTCCAGATTAGCTGCTATACCTGCTCTAGTCTCGATGAGCTTCACTTGGAGCTGAAGCTGTGACGTCTCACTCAGTCAGTCACTTCTTTACAGTCTGTGCTCTGTCCCCGTCTGGGAGTATGACATCATCACATTTTACAATATGAAAACCACAGGTGTAAGGTCATGTGAACATGCAGTGGAAAAGTGCTCCTATCACAGCCTGGGAATGAAACCTGTGACCCTCTGGTTGTAGGGAGCACTCACCTCTGCCCCCCTCTTCCTCTGTCAGACTGCGACCCAGAATCTCATCCAGGGACTCAGAGCAGAGGGTCAGTCTGAAGAACTCCATCAGAAAATCTCCTGCAAGAACAAAGACCTGGTTCAGTCTCCAGCTCAGTCCCAGTTTAACCCCTGTACAGTCCCGGTCCAGTCCCGGCCCAGTCCCGGCCCAGTCCCGGCCCAGTCCCGGCCCAGTCCCGGCCCAGTCCCGGCCCTTTTACCTAGCAGACACTGGGCGTTGTCCACAGTCCTGATCCTCACAGCCCAATGTGGCGCTTGCAGAGGGTCCAGCTCACTGAAAAATACACAAGAGAACTTTTATTCAACCTGAACTAACCCGGACTCACTGTCTGAGTTACCTGTGACAGACTCACCTGTGACAGACCTCACCTGTCAGAGACTCACCTGTCACAGAGGTCACCTGTCACAGAGGTCACCTGTCACAGAGCTCACCTGTGACAGACCTCACCTGTCACAGACTCACCTGTGACAGACCTCACCTGTCACAGACTCACCTGTCACAGACTCACCTGTCACAGACTCACCTGTCACAGACTCACCTGTCACAGAGCTCACCTGTGACAGACCTCACCTGTCACAGACTCACCTGTCACAGACTCACCTGTCACAGACTCACCTGTGACAGACCTCACCTGTCACAGACTCACCTGTCACAGACTCACCTGTCACAGAGGTCACCTGTCACAGAGCTCACCTGTGACACACACTCACCTGTCACAGACTCACCTGTCACAGAGGTCACCTGTCACAGAGGTCACCTGTCACAGAGGTCACCTGTCACAGAGGTCACCTGTCACAGAGCTCACCTGTGACAGACCTCACCTGTCACAGACTCACCTGTCACAGAGGTCACCTGTCACAGAGGTCACCTGTCACAGAGCTCACCTGTGACACACCTCACCTGTCACAGACTCACCTGTCACAGACTCACCTGTCACAGACTCACCTGTGACAGACCTCACCTGTCACAGACTCACCTGTCACAGACTCACCTGTCACAGAGGTCACCTGTCACAGAGCTCACCTGTGACACACCTCACCTGTCACAGACTCACCTGTCACAGACTCACCTGTCACAGACTCACCTGTGACAGACCTCACCTGTCACAGACTCACCTGTCACAGTAGACAGACTCACCTGTCACAGACTCACCTGTGACAGACCTCACCTGTCACAGACTCACCTGTCACAGACTCACCTGTGACACACCTCACCTGTCACAGACTCACCTGTCACAGACTCACCTGTCACAGACTCACCTGTACACGTCGTTGTCTACGATGATGCCCTCGGTCAGGTGAGGCCAGGTGGCGGCCAAGTGCAGCTCACTGCAGAGGGACAGGTGCAGTTTAGAAGCACAGACCAAATGAACTCATGTCTCAGTTTTGCTAATAAGTGTATTAGTGTAAGATGTTTTTATACTTCTGACACCCCGACCACAGACTGAAAGACTGAACACAAACACACGTCCAAACAGCTCATACCTGATGGGCTCCGCACACGCTCCAAACGGCACTTTACCGAACTCCACTCCTCCAACCTCTCCCCCGAAAAGACCATCGAAGTCTGTGGAAACACAGAAACTTGTAGAGGAGACATGTCCCTGAACCTGAGACACCCTGCACCTGAGACACCCTTCACCTGAGACACCCTTCACCTGAGACACCCTTCACCTGAGACACCCTTCACCTGACACACCCTTCACCTGACACACCCTTCACCTGACACACCCTTCACCTGACACACCCTTCACCTGACACACCCTTCACCCGACACACCCTTCACCCGACACACCCTTCACCCGACACACCCTTCACCTGTCACACCCTTCACCCGACACACCCTTCACCCGACACACCCTTCACCCGACACACCCCCTTCACCTGACACACCCTTCCCCGTCACACCCTTCACCTGTCCGACACACCCTTCACCCGACACACCCTTCACCCGACACACCCTTCACCCGACACACCCTTCACCTGTCACACCCTTCACCTGACACACCCTTCACCTGACACACCCTTCACCTGTCACACCCTTCACCTGTCACACCCTTCACCTGACACACCCTTCACCTGTCACACCTGACACACCCTTCACCCGTCACACCCTTCACCCGTCACACCCTTCACCTGACACACCCTTCACCTGTCACACACCCTTCACCCGACACACCCTTCACCGACCACACACCCTTCACCCGACACACCCTTCACCTGTCACATCCTTCACCCCGACCACACACCCTTCACCCGACACACCCTTCACCCGACACACCCTTCACCCGACACACACCCTTCACCCGACACACACCTTCACCCGACACACCCTTCACCCGACACACCCTTCACCTGTCACACCCTTCACCTCACACACCCTTCACCCGTCACACCCTTCACCCGACACACACCCTTCACCCGACACACACCTGTCAACCCTTCACCCGACACACCCTTCACCCGACACACCCTTCACCCGACACACCCTTCACCTGACACACCCTTCACCTCACACACCCTTCACCCGACACACCCTTCACCCGACACACCCTTCAGTACCTGGGGGCTGCTGGGGCCAGGAGCACTGCTGCCAGTCCTGCAGGATGTAGGTGAACCTGATGGAGATGTTGATGGGAGGCAGAGGAGACAGAGTGCAGCCCTGGAGCAGAGAGCACAGGGTCAGAGGTCAGAGGTCAGAGGTCAACACTACAGCGCCTACGACAGGATGAAATACTCACTCTACTAAAACTGCTGAGATCATAATATTTAACATTTACAAAACATCTTTCCTAGTTTGGCTTTTTTTTTTTCAAATTTAACTTCTTGGTTATAAATCGTGACATCACAATCAGGAATTACATAACCACCAACCACGACGAACACTGGACCAAATAATAAAATAATAAAATAAAATAATATAATATGATAATAAAATCTATGACATCACATTAATGACATCATCACTGTCATCAATGTGAGGAGCAGGAGAGAGGAGCAGGAGGGAGGACAGGAGGGAGGAGCAGGAGAGAGGAGCAGGAGAGAGGAGCAGGAGAGAAGAGCAGGAGGGAGGAGCAGGAGGGAGGAGCAGGAGAGAGAGCAGGAGAGAGAGAGGAGAGAGGAGCAGGAGAGAGGAGCAGGAGGGAGGAGCAGGAGAGAGGAGCAGGAGGGAGGAGCAGGAGAGAGGAGCAGGAGAGAGGAGCAGGAGGGAGGAGCAGGAGAGGAGGAGCAGGAGAGAGGAGCAGGAGAGAGGAGCAGGAGAGAGGAGCAGGAGAGAGGAGCAGGAGAGAGGAGCAGGAGAGAGGAGCAGAGGGAGGAGCAGGAGGGAGGAGCAGGAGGGAGGAGCAGGAGAGAGGAGCAGGAGAGAGGAGAAGAGGGAGGAGCAGGAGAGAGGAGCAGAGGGAGGAGCAGGAGAGAGGAGGAGAGAGGAGCAGGAGAGAGGAGCAGGAGGGAGGAGCAGGAGAGGAGGAGCAGGAGAGAGGAGCAGAGGGAGAGGAGCAGGAGAGAGGAGCAGAGGGAGGAGAGCAGAGGGAGGAGCAGGAGGAGGAGCAGGAGAGAGGAGCAGGAGGAGAGGAGCAGGAGAGAGGAGCAGGAGAGAGGAGAGGAGGAGGGAGGAGCAGGAGAGGAGGAGCAGGAGAGAGGAGAGGGAGGAGCAGGAGAGAGGAGCAGGAGAGAGGAGAGGAGCAGGAGGGAGGAGCAGGAGAGAAGAGCAGGAGGAGGAGGAGGAGCAGGAGAGGGAGCAGGAGAGAGGAGCAGGAGAGAGAGAGCAGGAGGGAGAGCAGGAGAGGAGCAGGAGAGAGGAGCAGGAGAGAGGAGCAGGAGAGGAGCAGGAGAGAGGAGCAGGAGGGAGGAGCAGGAGGAGAGGAGCAGGAGAGAGGAGCAGAGAGAGGAGGAGAGGAGAGGAGGGAGGGAGAGGAGCAGGAGAGAGGAGCAGGAGAGAGAGGAGCAGGAGGAGAGAGGAGCAGGAGAGAGGAGCAGGAGAAAGGAGCAGGAGGGAGAGCAGGAGAGAGAGGAGCAGGAGGAGGAGCAGGAGAGAGGAGCAGGAGAGGAGGAGCAGGAGAGAGGAGCAGGAGAGAGGAGCAGGAGAGAGGAGCAGGAAGAGGAGGAGAGGAGAGCAGAGCAGGAGGAGGAGGAGAGAGAGGAGCAGGAGGGAGAGCAGGAGAGAGGAGGAGCAGGAGAGAGAGGAGCAGGAGAGGAGGGAGAGCAGCGGGAGGAGCAGGAGAGAGAGAGAGGGAGGAGCAGGAGAGAGGAGCAGGAGGAGGAGCAGGAGGAGGAGCAGGAGAGAGCAGGAGAGAGGAGCAGGAGGGGAGGAGCAGGAGGAGCAGAGGGAGCAGGAAGGAGGAGCAGGAGAGAGGAGGAGGAGGAGGGAGGAGGAGAGAGGAGCAGGAGAGAGGAGAGGAGAGAGGAGCAGAGAGAGGAGCAGGAGGGAGGAGCAGGAAGACAGGAGCAGGAGAGAGGAGCAGGAGGAGAGAGGACAGGAGAGAGAGAGCAGAGGAGAGGAGCAGGAGAGAGGAGGAGGGAGGAGCAGAGAGAGGAGGAGCAGAGAGCAGGAGGAGCAGAGAGAGAGGAGCAGAGGGAGGAGCAGGAGGGAGGAGCAGAGGGAGGAGCAGGACTCACGATCTTGTTCTTGAAGATGTCCAGGAGTCCCGACAGGTTCTTGTAGTGAGTGGGGACTTTGTGCAGATGAACCATCTCAAAGTCGACCCTCACCCCGGGCCCCTGACACTCCCCCGTGAACAGACGCCTCCACTTCTGCTGCACCTGCACCAGCACCGGCGCCTGGCTAAAGGGCACAACATCAGCTCCTACATGACACTCTCTACACCTGCATGTCACTCATCCAACCAGCTCAGGTCAGGAGGGTGATGTTTTTTATTTCAACGTTTGTCACTGACCAGCCGCTGTTCTGGAGGGCGATGGACACGGAGCTCAGCAGCAGGTTACACTTCGACTCACTGACCACGGCCTCGCAGTTTGTGCCAGGAGACAGCACCACGAACGAGCGCAGACCAAACCTGAAACAGAGCAGACGAAACCTGAAACAGAGTAGACCAAACCTGAAACAGAGCAGACCAAACCTGAAACAGAGAGCAGACTGAACCTGAAACAGAGAGCAGACGAAACCTGAAACAGAGAGCAGACTGAACCTGAAACAGAGAGCAGACTGAACCTGAAACAGAGAGCAGACTAAACCTGAAACAGAGCAGACTAAACCTGAAACAGAGAGCAGACTAAACCTGAAACAGAGAGCAGACTAAACCTGAAACAGAGAGCAGACTAAACCTGAAACAGAGAGCAGACTAAACCTGAAACAGAGAGCAGACTAAACCTGAAACAGAGAGCAGAAGAAACCTGAAACAGAGCAGACGAAACCTGAAACAGAGAGCAGACTAAACCTGAAACGGAGCAGACCAAACCTGAAACAGAGCAGACTAAACCTGAAACAGAGAGCAGACCAAACCTGAAACAGAGCAGACTAAACCTGAAACAGAGAGCAGACTAAACCTGAAACAGAGAGCAGACTAAACCTGAAACAGAGCAGACTAAACCTGAAACAGAGCAGACTAAACCTGAAACAGAGAGCAGACTAAACCTGAAACAGAGAGCAGACTAAACCTGAAACAGAGAGCAGACCAAACCTGAAACAGAGAGCAGACTAAACCTGAAACAGAGAGCAGACTAAACCTGAAACAGAGAGCAGACTAAACCTGAAACAGAGAGCAGAAGAAACCTGAAACAGAGCAGACCGAAACCTGAAACAGAGAGCAGACTAAACCTGAACAGAGAGCAGACTGAACCTGAAACAGAGAGCAGACTAAACCTGAAACAGAGAGAGCGACGAAACCTGAAAGAGAGCAGACGAAACCTGAACAGAGAGCAGACTAAACCTGAAACAGAGAGCAGACTAAACCTGAAACAGAGAGCAGAAACCTGAACCTGAAACAGAGAGCAGACTAAACCTGAAACAGCAGCAGACTAAACCAGACTGAACCTGAAACAGAGCAGACTAAACCTGAAACAGAGACAGAGAGCAGACTAAACCTGAAACAGAGCAGACCGCAGACTAAACCTGAAACAGAGAGCAGACTAAACCTGAAACAGAGAGCAGACTAAACCTGAAACAGAGAGCAGACTAAACCTGAAACAGAGAGCAGACTAAACCTGAAACAGAGAGCAGACGAACCTGAAAGCAGACTAAACCAGAGAGCAGACTAAACTAAACCTGAAACCTGGAGAGCAGACCAAACCTGAAACAGAGAGCAGACTAAACCTGAAACAGAGAGCAGACCAAACCTGAAACAGAGCAGACTAAACCTGAAACAGAGCAGACTAAACCTGAAACAGAGAGCAGACTAAACCTGAAACAGAGAGCAGACTAAACCTGAAACAGAGAGCAGACTAAACCTGAAACAGAGCAGACTAAACCTGAAACAGAGAGCAGACTAAACCTGAAACAGAGAGCAGACTAAACCTGAAACAGAGAGCAGACTAAACCTGAAACAGAGCAGACAGACCTAAAACTGAAACAGAAACCTGAGCAGACTAAAAACCTGAAACAGAGAGCAGACTAAACCTGAACAGAGAGAGCAGACTAAACCTGAAACAGAGCAGACTAAACCTGAAACACAGAGCAGACTAAACCTGAAACAGAGCAGACTAAACCTGAAACAGAGAGCAGACTAAACCTGAAACAGAGCAGACTAAACCTTTTGAGCAGACTAAACCTGAAAGAGCAGACTAAAAACAGAGTGACTTGAACAGAGCAGACCTCCTGAACAACAGAGCAGTAAACCTGCAGGTAAGAAGAAAGAAACCTGAACACGAGAAGACTAAAACCTGAAACAGAGCAGACTAAACCTGAAACAGAGCAGACAAACCTGAAAAGACGGACTACCCTGAAGACAGTCTCCCCTCTAAAACTGCCTGAAACAGAGCAGACTAAACCGAAACAGAGAGCAGACTGAAAACAGAGAGCAGACTAACCTGAAACAGAGAGCAGACTAAACCTGAAACAGAGAGCAGACTAAACCTGAAAACAGACAGCAGACTAAACCAAACCAGAACTACGAAACAGAGAGCAGCTAAACCTGAAACAGAGAGCAACAAACCTGAAACAGAGAGCAGACTAAACCTGAAACAGAGAGCAGACTAAACCTGAAACAGAGGGATAAACCTGAAACAGATGAACAGACTAAACCTGAAACAGAGAGTCAGACTAAACAAACAGAGAGCAGACTAACCAAACAGAGAGCAGACTAAACCTGAAAAGGAGAGCAGACTAAACCTGAAACAGAGAGGACTAACCTGAAACAGAAGTCCTGAAACAGAGAGCAGACTAAACCTGAAACAGGAGCAGAGGCAAACTTTGGGTCCTGTTAAGAAACAGAGGCCAGACCAAACCTGAAACAGAGAGCAGACTAAACCTGAAACAGAGCGCTGTTTCAGTGAAACAGAGCGCAGACTGTGAAACAGGAGCAGACTAAACCTGAAACAGAGGGCAGACTAAACCTGAAACAGAGGGCTGACTAAACCTTGAAACAGGGCAAACCTGAAACAGAGGCAGACTAAACCTGAAACAGAGCAGACTAAACCTTCAGAGAGCAGACTAAACTGAAACAGAGAGCAGACTAAACTGAAACAGAGAGCAGACTAAACCTGAAACAGAGAGCAGACTAAACCTGAAACAGAGAGCAGACTAAACCTGAAACAGAGAGCAGACTAAACCTGAAACAGAGAGCAGACTAAACCTGAAACAGAGAGCAGACTAAACCTGAAACAGAGAGCAGACTAACTGAAACCTGAGCAGACTAAACCTGAAACAGAGAGCAGACTAAACCTGAAACAGAGAGCAGACTAAACCTGAAACAGAGAGCAGACTAAACCTGAAACAGAGAGCAGACTAAACCTGAAACAGAGAGCAGACTAAACCTGAAACAGAGAGCAGACTAAACCTGAAACAGAGAGCAGACTAAACCTGAAACAGAGAGCAGACTAAACCTGAAACAGAGAGCAGACTAAAACCTGAAACCTGAGCAGACTAAACCTGAAACAGAGAGCAGACTAAACCTGAAACAGAGAGCAGACTAAACCTGAAACAGAGAGCAGACACCTGAAACAGAGACCCAAACCTGAAACAGAGAGCAGACCAAACCTGAAACAGAGAGCAGACCAAACCTGAAACAGAGAGCAGACTTGAAACAGAGCAGACAGACTGAAACCTGAAACAGAGCGCAGACCAAACCTGAAACAGAGAGCAGACTAAACCTGAAACAGAGAGCAGACTAAACCTGAAACAGAGCAGACTAAACTGAAAACAGAGCAGACTAAACCTGAAACAGAGGGCAGACTAAACCTGAAACAGAGAGCAGAGCAGAAAAACCTGAAACAGAGCAGACTAAACCTGAAACAGAGAGCAGACCAAACCTGAAACAGAGAGCAGACTAAACCTGAAACAGAGCGCAGACCAAACCTGAAACAGAGAGCAGACTAAACCTGAAACAGAGCGCAGACTAAACCTGAAACAGAGCAGACTAAACCTGAAACAGAGCAGACTAAACCTGAAACAGAGGGCAGACTAAACCTGAAACAGAGCAGACTAAACCTGAAACAGAGCAGACTAAACCTGAAACAGAGAGCAGACCAAACCTGAAACAGAGAGCAGACTAAACCTGAAACAGAGAGCAGACTAAACCTGAAACAGAGAGCAGACTAAACCTGAAACAGAGCGCAGACCAAACCTGAAACAGAGAGCAGACTAAACCTGAAACAGAGCGCAGACCAAACCTGAAACAGAGAGCAGACTAACCTGAAACAGAGCGCAGACTAAACCTGAAACAGAGAGCAGACCAAACCTGAAACAGAGAGCAGACTAAACCTGAAACAGAGAGCAGACCAAACCTGAAACAGAGCAGACTAAACCTGAAACAGAGAGCAGACTAAACCTGAAACAGAGCAGACTAAAATGGAATGACTCGTGCTATGGCGTTTTGGTGGTTTTAATAAAGTGTAAAAATGGTGTTGAACAGGTTACTTGTACAAAGATGGTAAATTGCAGGTAAGAAGAAAGAAAACACGGTGAAAATAAAGCGTAAAATAAAGCGGTCAACGAAAATACGGCTACCCGGCGTCTCCCCTCTCCACCTGTAGACGAGAGGAAACCCGGTGCCTTTGTACCTCCCCATGCATCACCCTCGCCCACGTGAACCCCGCCCCTTACGCATTACCATGGTAACACGTGTGGCTCCTACACACAACAAACCTGAAACACGCTAAGCTTCACCCCAAAAAATACCAAATATTTAGAGAAGCTGGATAATGCTAATATGAACTTTTATTAAAACCTTAAGTCTAACACAACATTACATTCACCAAAGCCTCTGGTGGAGTTTGTGTCTGGTCCTGTGAGGATTTTACTGACAGAAGTCCACAGTTCCACAGTTTTTGGTGCCGTTTTGGGTGTTGCTAAGGCGAATATTTGGGTCCTGTTAAGGTGCTGTTTTTGGGGCCGTTTCAAATGCTTCAATGGTGTTTTGGTGCTGTTTCAGGGGCTGTCTCAGGGGCTGTTTCAGGGGCTGTTTCAGGAGCTGTTTCAGGGCTGTATCAGGAGCTGTTTCAGGGCTGTTTCAGGGGCTGTTTCAGGGGCTGTTTCAGGGGCTGTTTCAGGGCTGTTTCAGGGGCTGTTTCAGGGGCTGTTTCAGGGGCTGTTTCAGGGCTGTTTCAGGGGCTGTTTCAGGGCTGTTTCAGGGGCTGTTTCAGGGGCTGTTTCAGGGGCTGTTTCAGGGGCTGTTTCAGGGGCTGTTTCAGGGTTTCAGGTGTTTCAGGGGCTGTTTCAGGGGCTGTATCAGGAGCTGTTTTCAGGGGCTGTTTTCAGGGGCTGTTTCAGGGGCTGTTTCAGGGCTGTTTCAGGGGCTGTTTCAGGGGCTGTTTCAGGGGCTGTTTCAGGTTTCAGGGGCTGTTTCAGGGGCTGTTTCAGGGGCTGTT